>CDEZ01023208.1:56008-90249 GCA_000826365.1 Acanthamoeba royreba | reverse complement strand
TCATCATTACACAGTCGTGAAGCGCTTCAGGCACAAACCTGTTGCTGATGATCCGATCGCAGTGATGTTGATCATTGCTTGCTGGTTCCATGTGCCCGTTGTACCGAACTGGACGCCTACAACAACCACATGATGAGAAGCCACATCGTTGCCATGTCATTGGCTCGCCTGCTTGCCTACCGACAACTGGATTGCCAACGCCGGCGCTAGCATCGGCGAAGATGGTCGTTGATGCTTGTTGTTGCCATGTACCACCGTTCAAGTACACGCCATTGCCTTGATTGTAGATTGTGATTGAAGTCTGGTTCATCTGATTCCACATTCCATTGCTCAACACCTCAACTCCTGCACAACGTCACCGAGGGGATTAAGACAAGCCTGACTCAATAGGAGAGATATCTGACCAGCTACTGCTCCCGATTGAGCAGTGTTGATGTTGAGCAGGCCCCTCTGGTTGTAAGTGCACTTGCTTGCCACTTCAATACCTGCTCGAAAACAAAAGTGAAAGTTCACGATGATCACTCAGCTGATACAAAAGCCAATGATGAGGGAAGTACCAGAGAAGGTCTCCTTGATGGAGATGTCTCCTTGCTGTTCAAACACCGCACCATTGGACAATTGAATGCCCGCTGCAGGTCCCACAAGGTCGCCATCGCACAAGAGAAGGACAAAGACGAGAGAGAAAGAACCACGATAGAAGAACGCAGCATTCCCCAACCAGCAATGGTAGATGAATGCAGTCAGAAGCAGTGTAGGAGGGGAGCAAGTGTGAAAGGGAGCGTACCGCCATTTATGCTCACATTGCCGGTCATGTTGACTCTCGCATTGATGGTGAGACAGAAGGGAGTCCCAGTCGAATTGGGGCATTTCAATACCGCGTTGCTGAAACTGCACATCAACGCGGCCATTCCCAAATCGGAGTTAAGAAGAGCTGATTACAGGTCAACGGGGCTGGCGGTTTAATACTCGATAGTGATGTTGCTCACAAAGGATACGGGAGACATCTCGTAGGTGCCGTTGAGCACGTGTATGGAGTCGCCGCTGGGCACTTGCGATATCCACGAGTCGTTGAGGGTCGAGTAGGTACACCCGTAGCCGCAAACTGTGCCCGCAAAGTTAGATAACAAAAGATCCCTCGATCAGCATGATGAGGAACAACAGGGACAAGCAAACTGGGAAAGAAGACTGGTGGTGAGCGAGAGAGAAGATGAACCGTTGAACGTCCCCGCTGAGCCAAGGATGCAGCTTGTCATGAAGATCAAGACCACCAGAGCCAACTGAAGACACAAAGCCACCGGATCAAGCTTATGGGCACGTGGGCTCACCGCCAGCCATTCTTCTTGATAAAGGGCGACCTTGATTGAGTCTTGTTGAATCACGCGCCCTTGAGACCTCCTTGTAGCCATCCTTCTCTGTACTGATGGAGGAGGAGGGAAGACAAACAAACAATGCAGTACCGTCCCAGGTGGAAGTTAAGCTCCCAAGTGACCGTATTGGTCGGCTGTTGAATTGTCATCCTATTGAACTTCATCCCCAAATTGAAGTGAAGAGTAGGGTTGTCATGTATGTCACTTTGATTAACTTCCTCTAACTTTGTGGGCTGAAGCTGGACAACAATGTAAAGAATGACCAATCACTAACCTGGCTTAGTATGCTGGCTGTATGCAATCCAAGGAAAGCTCATTGATATGAGGCTTCTATCAATTATCCTCATGAGGGTGTTGACGTGAAGAATTAAAGTTGTCATTTCCAAATGTTTATCATTTTTACAATTACAAGCCCGATTTTGATTGGCGCTTCTTTGATGCGTTGTGATTTATTTTATGTGATTGAATGGTTGGGGCGGAGGGAGGTCACCTTGCCAAGATACTCATCATTTACACGTAGTGGGATGCACATGATCGTCAATGATATGTGTGTGGTGGAACACAGGTGGAGGGAAAGAGGTGGAGGACAACATGGTCGGATCATTGTCATCGCACCTCTTCTCTACTCCTCTCTCCTTCTTCACTCCCAAAGGCACTTCAGCCAGAGAAGAAGCAGGAGGATGTTAGAACCGAAGAGAGTCGGGGAGGCCTCGGTCGAGCGGGCAGACCAGGGCCAGCAAGCAGGAGAAGAGTGGGAACATGTGTGTATTTGTGTTTCAAGAAAGAAGAGGCTTTCGCCTTTTAAAGCTGAGAGAGTCTCGCAGTAAATCAACAGGATTGGTCAATAATTTTGCGGACACTTGAGGTAGTCTTCGTTCTCGACCTGACCGCCCGTTTCTGACAGACTAGGCAACAAGAGTCAAGTGGAGCTGTAGTTCTTCCTGTTCGATGATGAGACCAACGTAACTATGAACAATCTCAACTTCTCTATTCTTCCTTCTCTTGCCAAGTTAATATCTCAACGACGCAAGTCCGTGTAAAACCTAATGTTTTGACATCCTGAAAGATGTTGCTTCATACAAGTGCAAATGCAGCACGAGGTACATGAACAAGCAGCAGCACATTGACTTCGCTCGTGGGAAGCTTTGCAAATTGGGGCCAGCCCCATCCATTATCTCCAAGTACGCCCGTAGCACCAAAGGAACGAGATTCCGCCAAAGACCGATCAAAGAAGCACTTGATCGTGATGCCATCTAGTGACCGTTTGGTACCAGCAGTTATCTGCTTGTCTGCTTGGAGGTAGAGGCCAAAGTAGCCTTCTCCATCAGGCTTGACCAAAACACACCAGTTGAAGCCGTTGTGATGTTTGACAGGGAGAAAGGTAGTCTGCTTGTTCAGGTCGCTGGTGGAGAGTTCGAAGCGATGAAGCGTGGCGGCCAGGCGGTAGCAGTCCTTGAGCTTGTCCATCGGCAACAAGCCGCTCGGTTCAACCACTTCTTCCACTTCATCTCCTCTTATCCGTTCCCACACGAGGCCTTTGAGAACCTGCAGCGTGTCCTCTCTCGCCCGCTCCTCTGCCGCCTCCTCGCCGTCAAGCTTGATCTTGTGCTGATGCCAGCGGACGACGGCCTGAAAGATGTCGATCTCCCTAATGCGTCGCATGTCGTAGGAGATCACTTCAGTGGCGCCCTTGGCCGACATGGCCAACCACTGGGCTTCCATCTCTTCTGACCGTCCGCGCAGGAGAGTCGCTCCATGTTTGGTGATGATGCTTTTGCAAAGCTTCTCTGCATGACCAGGCACCTCAGAGAGAGCTAGATCAAGCACAGGAAGCACATTGTCCTTGGTCACCCGCTTAGCCAGCTCAGCATCGACAGTGGCAGAACAGGCCGTGAGCAGGTACTGGTCGAGTGCCGCCCGAAGTAGCACCAAGTTGCGTAGCACGCCAAGTTCGTCTGCATCGGCATAGAGGAAGTCCTTGCTGAGGACATCCGTGTGCATCATGCGGATGAGCTCCTTGAACACATGCGGTACCAGGTTGGGCACCTCGACAAGTCTCATGAGCCCACCTGCAACAACAACATCAGTTATGTCAAGCAACATGTCGCACTGAACCTTGAGTGAGAGGTTGAGCTTCCTTGAAGTCTCCGTCCAACATGGCTGCAAACACGTCCGAACGTGCACACAAGATGGCGCGCACGGCACATACTGGCACAGCTTCGGGTCCAACAAGGAACTCAACATCTGCAAAGTGTCGATTGTCCACAAGTGCTGCCAGAGCCACAGCTAAAGGCTTGGCTTCCTTCTGCTGCTGCTGCTGTGCCACGGTGTCCTCAGGCACCTTTGTGTCTGTCATGGCTTCTGGATGACGACCTCCGTCAACTCAAGAATGCGCAAAAAAAATGGAGCCTGCCTCCCGCATTCTTCCGCCTCGTCGACAAATAATTTAAAAGAAATGAAGGAAAACATATTTTCCCTGATAATTCTCCGTATATGGCATGCTAGGAATGTTTGATACTCCCATTGGCGGGTTAAAAGGCGGCTTCTGGTAACGAGGTTGATCGCGTCCACGAGCTGTCACTGCTACAAAGGTAGCAATCCAAGAATATGTACAAACCAACCAGTTGATCGCCCGACTTCTATCGAACCTGTTTGGAGTACGCGTGAGGGACTTGGTTCTTCTTGGCGGCGACCACTTCAAGTGCTTCGGGGCATCGCGCAAAGAGCTCCTTTGTGCTGCTCGCCGGCCACTTGCCTGGTGCGTGCACGCCGAAGGAAACCTCGGACGGCACTGTCTCAACGGAGAAATACTGCAGGCAACACATGAGAGCTCGTGAGAAAGAGAATCCTAGGATTAGGGAAGGAGAAGTGTCGCGTACTCGGCTAACGGTCCAGTGTGGCAATAAGACAGGCCTCTGGATCTGGTTGAAGCACCAGCAGAACCACTCATCCTCGTTGACGTAGCCCTCTTTGCAGTTGTTAATAGTCTCCAGCATGAGGCTCTTTCGCCGTAAGCTCAGCCCACCTGACAGATTCAGACAGTTAGTGACACTGATCATTGCTCTGCAGAAGCCGCGTCAGTGTACCATTGCCACAGGGACCTGCTCTTGGGTGTTCCCAAGGTGCTCCGATGTACTCGAACTCCATAAAGTCCACAATATGGAACGGGCTGTCCTTGCAAAGAGTAATGTCCGTTTGGAACATCAACACGTACTCACCTGCACGAAGTTGTCGTCAGCCATGTGCTCTCCTGTCCTCGACGACGGTCGAAAGTTTAACTTAAAGGTGAGCCGTACCGTCGACATGATTCCAAAACTCGCGGCTGTGCGCGAGGTCTTGATAGCCGTCATAGGTGATGTTTAGGGGCAGGAGCTCGATTAATTTGACTCCGAATTCATGCACTTCCTTCCTGTCACGGTTATCAGAATTGCGCCACGCACACCACGTGCGTTAGCTCTCTTACGACCAGTCAGGCGAAGGGGAAAGGGGGGAGATACAGGGAATGTATCCATTCGGCATTCACGGGAGAGTGAAAGATAGAAATGGGCCAGTCTGGCCCCAACACTTGCCGCAAGTTACGTAGGACTGTCATGCAGCGGCGCGGGCGGTTAGCAGAACGAACACAACCCCCCCNNNGACAGCTTCACCATGACAAGCGAAGGCGTACCCGCAGGCAGCCGCCAGTCCACTTCGTAGAGCGTCGCGTGCGCCACCTTGCTCACGTTGGCGTATCTGCAAATTTTAGGGCGGTGAGTTTACGAGTTGTCCTTTTAGCTCCGAGCTGGAGTGCTGATCTCACCGTTGGAGCAGTGCATCGCGCCGGGAAAGCATAAAGCTTAGTGTGTCGCGCCCCTCTGGCGAGAGTCGGGGCTCCCACTCGGCGAGGACGCGTTGGTGCTTGTCGGGCAGGCTCCTTCGTGCTAGCGCATAAAGATCCAATGACTTATGCACGTAGCCCGCAGGTCCACTTTCCGGCTCCACCGGCAGACCCGGGGGAAGGGAGTAGAACAATAGCAGGCCCGGAGAGGCCACGAGCAGAAGAAGGCCCAACAGGCGCCACCTGGAGGCGTTCCGCACGTAGGCTCGTGCTCGGCTGGGGCAACTGGAGGCAGCGCTTGCACTCCAGTCTAGCCGAGTGTATAGTCCTTGTCCGGCTTGCATGAGCATGATGTGATTGAGGTTCGGGCAAAAAGGGAGAATGCTTCAAGCACCTTTCCCAAGTTTATTCACCGCTACGGCAGCCGCTACTTACAACACACAGCCATGGGGTGGAGCTAAAACAAAGGGTGTAAGGCCCCTTCAATGAACATCAGGGCACAGCCTCCGCACGAGTCTACGCGGAACGACCAGCGGAGATGTAAAAATGTCCCATTGAGATTTCTTTTAATTGTATGCATTCTGATCATACCAAAGAAATGACATTTTTCTCATTCCTGACATTCATGCAGACAACAAAATGTCTAAAAAATAATTTTACTTTTATTTTACTCCTATTTTTTATGTTTTTTATTTCACCTCAAAATAAATCTTTCCTGATGACACAAAATGAACATGGCTTCGGGCTGCTTAATCGCCGGTGAAAGCCGCCTGGGATACGTGACAAGTATCATCAACCACGGTTGCGATAGGCATAACTCCAAGGCCCGTGGGTGACGATGTTGTAGAGTTCCATGCATTGTTCGAGAATGACTGGATCCCAGTCGCCATCGCCATCCTTGGTGGAATACACTCGGAAAGACCACTCTGGATTGCCTGCAGTTCAGTTGAGAAAGACAAAGTTCAGTTCCTGTACTGCGTTCAGGAGGTACAGTGGGGTAGTGTACCGGGAGGCTTGACGCCAGCGAGCGCGTCCTCGTAAGAGTCGTAGACCAGATAGATGATACTCTCGAGCTTGGTCTGATGCGGAGGCGTACCAATTGTGTTCCACTCGAACGAGAGCACCCACATGTACTTGTTTGCAGTGATCACCAATGGTTCAGTATCCTGAATCAGAGCAGTGAGCACACAACGCACCCTCAGAGTCCTTAAGGAGCTTGGCATGGGAACTGTACGAGGTAATTAGGAAGGAAGTAACTGAGGCCATCGTATATTTGTCGTCCTTGGCTAAGGTTGGCAAGTTCAGTCTGGAAAGGGAGAGTGTAAACTTTCGATGTATGTCCGAAGCGACCTACAGGAGTGCTGAATGCAGAGTTGACAAAAAAGTCTGAATATGGCCAAACAAGTCAGTTCAGAAGTGGACGAAAAGGAATCAAGGTAGGCCTACCTTGCTCAACCTTCTGCTTGCTGCCCTGGCGATGGGCAGGCTTAGGCTCCATCGGCATGGCGAATGCAACCTGCTCGTTGGCACTTCGGAACTTGAAGTCAAGTCTTGTCGTGTGGGTGGAGTTGGTGCCATTGCCCATGGCGATGAGATAGTTGCGCGTGCGCAGGCTAATGCCGAGGTGAGAGAAGTCCTGCGTGTCACATTCCACCACAGTCAGCCGGAAAGACCCAACACTCAAAATAAGTTCAAGGAGTTTTGGTTCGTCGAACAGTTGTGCAACGAAAAAGGAATTAAATCTGTTTCCGCAGAGAAGGAAAACAAGCAACACAAGGCTCGGAGTGTCACAGGGAAACGGAGACAAACAAGAAGGCCCACGAGTACCTTGTACTTGGTGTCGAAGGTCTTCTGCTGCCAGACGCGGAAACGCTGAGTGACGAAGTTGAAGTTGAGGGTCAGTGGATTCGCCGGATTGTAGAACCAGGCCTTGGACTTTGGATCAGCAGCGAGGTCAGCAAGGTAGGCGAGGAAGTTCTTCACAGCCGAGTCGCGCTGCGCCCACACCTCTGGGTCAAGGTCTACTTGGTACTCCTGGGTCCGCTTGATGGCCGGTTTCCATCCGTCCGTCGTACTCGGAGTTGAATGGTGATAACTGAAGTAGACACCCACGAGTACGACCACCGCCAGGACGACTACAACGCCGATGGCTCCGTAGACGAGCGTCTTCGTTCGATTCGCTCCGTCGCCTGGCAAAGAGGACGGGCTGAAGGAACCACTGTCCTTGAGAGGGGACTTCTCCCCACTGATCAGACCAGCCTCCTCATCATCAGTCGGGGGCTGGGACCCAGGGTCCTCCAGTGCTCCGTAGGTGGCCTGACGATACCGTCCGTCCCGTTCGCGCCGTGGGTTGCTGGCCATGTGTGATGCGTGTGTTAGAGAGAGAACTAAATTTCCACTTTCCGTTTTAGATTCCCATTGAACATGCTGTCAGCATTTTTGTTCACTTTCCTGCTGGGGAACAGCAACTTCATCGTCGGACAATTTGACTCCGAACCACTGTTCGAAGAGGCCGACTGCTCGTGCTCCCTCTTCTGTCTGGCCTCCTTCCTCCTGCATTTTCTTTCTAGTGTGAAAGGCGCTCTCTCGTGACGGGATCAGACCCACCTTCCTAGCCTTGTCTGGCACCCAGCCCCTCATTTTCTCTGTTCCCCAGGAAGCAAGAAGTCAGCAAGAACGAAGAAAATAAAAACCGGCGCCGACACCACGTGACGCAGTTGATGATGGGGCATTTGCCCAGCATCGATGCTGCTAGCAGTCGTACCTGTAAACTCCTCGATCGAGGACACTCCCATGCTCTTGTACACTACCCATCGTACCGCCAACGCACCGGACAAGCACAGTACCGTCCCTGCACGCAAGGTGATCAGTTACGAGACTTGATTTTCTTTTTTTAATTTTTGAAATATTTTTGATTTTATCGGAATAAAATCTTAAATAAAGAAAAATAGTAATAAATAAATATAAAAAGAAAATAAAGGTACCTCCTGCGAGCGCCTTGAGGGCAAAGCCAGCAGCAGAAGCGGTAATCTTAACTTTACCGGCGGCCGGAGCGCCTGCAGCCGCGCGGGCGGCCACTGCAGCCTGCGGCGTACTGGCGGCTGCGCCGGCCTTGGGTGGTGGCGGCTTGGACGTGCTCTGCCCCACGACGAGCGCTGCCGCGGCGCCGCAGACGGCCCCGAGCGCCAGCATGCCGCCGCCGTAGGTCAGCACCTGGGCCTTGGTGAAGGGCGAGTCCACACGCTGCCAATAGTCGGGTAACTCACTGGCAGAGTCAGGCTGTTGGCCCTGTGATGGCGAAGAAGATGAGGAAGATGAAGATGACGCAGGAGGTGGGTCCATCTCTCTTCTTCGAACTTTGAAGTCTTTCTTTTACAAAATTTCGAAACTATTTCGAAACAAATGTGTGTTTCGATAACATCTTTCAAAGTACTTAATTTTTGGAAGAGCTGAAACGGTTTCGAAGAAAGAAAAATATCCAAAGCGGAGAGAAACCTGCTCGGCCTTTCTCCTTCGTCCTGTCGGCGTCGACCGGTGCAATTACGGACCTTCCGTAGCGAACCAGAAATTTGCTTTATCTGCGGGGGAGGGACAGCGGAAGTTCACACAAGAAGGAGACAGCAGACACAAACCATGAAGGGGTCCGTATTCGTCACGCTCGTGGTAGTGCTGGTGGGGCTCTTCGCTGGCCACACCCATGGCTGGGGCAAGGAGGGCCACCAGATCGTTGCCGATATCGCCTACAGCATGCTCAGCAGCAACGCCCAACAGGTCCGTTCCCTGCCCTGTTCTTTTTTTTGTTCGTCAAACTCCTACAACAGAATTGATTTTACGTCATGGTTCAAAAGATAATCACTAAAAATGAATTAATTTTTGAGCTTGACCAACTAAAATTACTTGCAGGCTGTGAACAATTATTTGAATGGTCTGTCGCTGCCCGCCTCCGCGCCGTTCCCCGATGAGTACGACCACACCTCCCAGGTGCGCCCCCTCGTTTCACCAAGCCCCTCCCTTCCTCTACTTCAATCACGTGCGCTAACGACATCTATATGAAAATCCGCCGTTATGTCCGTCAAACTCACGATAAATACCAAATACGAACCAAATGAAATTATACAAAAGAAATGTAAAAAGAAAATTTTCATTAACACAACCCTTTTTCCAGGGACGCTGGAGCGGACCGCTTCACTACGTCAACATGCCGCGCAACGCCGTGCAGTACACCAGCGCCAACTGCCCGTACCCTCCTGGTTGCGTGGTTTCCGCCATTCAGAACTACACCAGTACGCAGCCAGATCTCGTTCACGAAACGTGAGCTTGGAGTAGGTGACTGACTTAAGTTTTACAGAGCAACTCATCAACGAAGGCACGAACGGCCCTCTCTGCACTTTCAACTACGGTGATCTGCCTTGCCCGCTCGTGTTCATCACTCACTTCGTTGGTGATGTGCATCAGCCTCTTCACGTACGTGAACTTGATGGACATGCAGATTATTGCTTCAGTGATCAGGAGCTGAACCTCGTTTCGCCTGTCTAGGTCGGTTATGCTGATGACGAGGGTGGTAACACCGTGAAGGTCGACTTCATGGGCAGGTATGGTAACTTGCATCAGGTTTGGGACGAGTTCATCATCCAGATGTACGCACTCTTCGTCACTCAATCTTGATATGTTCTCTTAACTCACTGTCATGGTGAAGGTACGACTCAGATTGGCAGGACTTCTCTCAGCAGTTGCAGAACTTCATCCAGAACAACCCCAATGTTGTTGCACAGTACGCCATAGCGCAGCAAACAGTTGACATTAAGAGTTATGTGTAACTCGTTCTTCGCCAGGTATGCTGCCATAACCGACCCTGCTAAGTGGGCCAATGAGTCCTTCCAGTACACCAGGACCGTCGTCTACAACTATAACCCTGGCTCTGGTACTCAGAGTTACAATCTGAGCGGCTTACTGGGCGCTCTGGTCTAACCTGATGGCTTATCCTATGTCAGATTCCCGCGCTATTTACCTGGGAAATGACTACTACACTGCGAACCTTCCCATTATCCAGCAGAGGCTCATTGCTGCCGGTGTTCGTCTGGGCACTCTCCTGAACAACATCTTCTCTGGTTCTAACTTGCAGGTACCGAAACAGCAGAGTCCAAAGATTGATTTCTGCGATCGGCAGGGTAACTTACACAATGTTTTGTGTGCGTAGGTTGCCAAGCCTCACCCCCAGATCGAGAAGAAGCCGGAGGAGGTACGAGCCAAGACCGTCTCCAAGATGATCCTCCACAAGTAAGTGGCGAGTTTTGACATCCCTGCAAAGGGTTCCGTTGCAGCACCCTTCTCTCTGTCTCTTTATGCTGAAATGGAATTTTATACTACGGTACCACTTCTATTGAGGACGGTTCATGTCTAACTTTATCAAGGGAAGCGGACCGGCATAGATCACCATCAGCTTCATCAATGACTTTAGACGCTGATGATGGCTCTCCTGGATAGGACAACTGACGCCCAGGGCGTGGAGTAGACAGACGATCGAAGGCGATCGCGTGGCCAGAAGTGGTCCAGTATATCAACAACGAGCCAGGAACTTGAATATTGCTCACTTACACTGCCACATGGGCTGATGCTCACAGAGCTTGATCGTCTTCATCGATAAGCGCATCCAAAGCAATAGCGCCTCCACTTCCAGCTGTCGTGGTCCGTTTCTTCCATCGCCACCAGCCCAGTGCCGAGACGACGATGATGGCGACCAACACGAACACAATGGCGGCTGGAATGGCCACGGCAACAGCGACGATGAGGCCCGTGTTGTCGCTGCTTCCTCCATTCTGCTGACTTGATCCCAACAGCACACCCATGTCTGTCCCATTGTTCTTGGTCAGTTGTGGTGAAGGCACAACAAGCGACGGATGACCGAAGGCGTACCAGGATCATAGAGAAGAGAAGAGTTGAAGTGAGAGAACACCATCACCAGCTCTGATGTCGATCCATCCATGTCGAACGTGACCGATCCGCTGTTGATCACTTGTCCGTCGATGGTGATGACGTCGACCAGCCTCAACTGACTCTTCGTGTTGACATTATCCACATACTGGCCTGAAAGAGCGAATGTGGTCACGCCAACCGATGGCGTGTTGTTCTGCCTTGTGAACGATGTGAATGAAGGCTTGATCTTCATCCTCATCTCGATCTTGTTCGAGTTGGGGTTGTCGGAGGTGGTCATCCATGGCCAGTGGAAGAGGGAGATGGTGAACTTGGCAAGAGAAGGAAGAACAGAGAAGTCGAGATTGCCCACAGTCACGTTGGTCTCATCGTCGAACAGGAAGAACTGCAACTCCACTCGACTCTCGTTGCCTCCTCCTCCTTCTTCACCAATTGAAATGCCGTTGGGGCTGAAGAAGGTGAGAGGAGCAGAGAAGAGGTATGATGACGATGATCCCACCATGTTGTCCTCCACCTCTTTCCATCCTCCTGTGTGTGTGTGGTCGCCATAGTTAGGTGGCTGTGTTTGTTCAGAGGGACAGAAGTGGGCGAACCGTTCACAGCAGCTGCCAGTTGTGCAACGGAGCCATTGGCAGTGAGCTCCTTGATCCCAGTCACACTCACTCTCACTGAAGAACCACTCACTGTCGAGCCTTGCGAATCTGCAACCAGCAGTCTGGGTCAGCTGGGAGGCCTGCACGTATGCAGAGAGAGCACAGCGAGAATGGGAGGGAGAACGCACTCTTGGGTACGATGACGATGTCAGGAGCAGTGAGGTTGAACTGAAGAACGGGCACTGTCGCAGTGTCGCTCGTGTTGGAGATGAGGAACACTGGCGAAGAGCTTGGTGATGGAGGAATGGTCGCTGGTGCTGATGGCGAGAGTGGTGAGAGAGATGGAGATGGAGATGGAGATGGAGATGGAGATGGAGGAGAAGGAGAGGCTGATATCGAGGCTGTGGATGTGGGTAGAGTGGACGTAGCGACGGGAGTGAGTGAAGGAGTACAAGTCGGTGAAGGAGAGGAACTACTTGATGACGGAGATGGCGAGAGTGATGGAGAAGGAGAGTTTTGCGGGGTGGATGTGGGAAGAGCCAAAGCCGTAGTTGGAGTGGAGGAGTGAGTGACTGAGGGAGTAAAGGTCGGTGACGGTGTTGTGGAAGAGGAGATTGTGGGGGTGGCAGTGACTGAAGGGGAAGGAGAAGGGGAAGCAGGCCAGCCGGGAGTGCAGTTTCCTGCAGCCCGTACACACATGTCCCCCAGTCAGCAAGTGTTGCATGCCTGAAGTGTTGAACACAAGAGGTTTGAATGTACCGTGAGAACCTCCGTTCAGCATTGTCCAGGAGATGGTTGAGTTCATCGTCCATGCGTTTGCTACCCCGCCGTCGCATTGCACTCCTGGCAAGATGTGAGCGCGCCACTCCGCCATGTTAGAACGTTGTCGATCAAGGGATGAATGAATGAATGAATGAGTGGAGCCGAACCCACAGCCGACGGTCCTATCAGGTTGATTGTCACTGCGCCTTGCTGATTCCACACGCTCTGAGCATCCAGTTTAACTCCTATGTCGATAACTACGTAAGCCACTTCAACATGTTGACGAAATGAAACCAAAGGTTACCGTAAGTCGAGTTAGCTGTGGTCGAGTTGACAGTGATGTTGACGGCGTCGAGCTGCTCCCACGTGCCTCCTGGGGACAGGTCTCCGAAAAGCACACCTGAGCCTTGACTAGCCGCCGTCAGGATGGCTGGTGCCGTTTGCTGCCAGACAGCTCCCGACATCGATACGCCTGTTAAGTCGTCGTCATCACCAGCAGATGAAGCAGAGACGTCAGTATGAGAAGTGAAAAAAGGGCATCGTGGGTTGAGTACATCCGAGTACACTGGAAGAGGACTGAACGACGGTGAGGCGTTGCTGTTGCTTGTATACGCTGCCCTGGTACAGCCGAATGCCTGCAGATGATGAACCCGTCATAAGTGATGCCTGGCCTGGGTAAAAGAGAGAAATGGAAAAGAAGAGGAAGGACGAACCGTATTTCGCATTGATGGTCACGTCTGCGTCCTGGTCGAAGACTGCACCATCAGACACGACGATTCCCGACGCTGTGTGGACACGATTGAATAGTGAATGTCGATCACGTACAATGATGAGCCATGCACAGAGAATCTTGAGCACCAGATGGAAGAAGGCGACGTACTGGCAGTGAAGGTAACGCTTCCTTCGAAAGTTACCTGCGCACTGATGGTCACGCACGCGGATACCGTGTTGCATAGCATCTGCGTATCGTTGAAGCTGTTCGGTGAAGCATCGCCATCAACCACAGCATGCACATCACGTCATCGTTCTGATCAACAACCTCATCTTCTTCAAGAAGCAAGAGCGGTGGCTGGAGAGGACGATGTACTTAATTGTAACGTTCTTATCAAAGATGGGAGGGTTGATGATGGTGTAGGACCCTTGCTTGACTATCACCACGTCACCGTCTGTGAGATTCTTCGCCAGGGTATTGTCAAGAGTAGTGAAGAGGCAGCCCGCGCACACTGCGGGCGCAAACCTATTAATTAACTCCGAGAAACTATGGAAGGAGGAAGAAAGAAAACCTTTGACATCTTTCTGCTCTGCTCTGGATGCCGCCACCATTAGCGTAAGTAAGGCTGCGGCCAACTGAAGCAGCTGGAGCTGGAATCGAGGTCGAAGTAGCTCCATTCGGAGGTAAAGAACGGAAGCCTGCGCGTGCTCTTCTTATCTTACTTTCTGGAAGAGAGGGACAACCTTGATGTCGAGAGGACGCTCGGTGCTGTGTAGTCCGGAGAGCTCCTTGTTGGAGTGAACGTTCAGCTTCTCTTCACTTTCCGAGAAGATTCTCTATCATGCCCTCTCAATTGGCAACCGTACACTACTGGCCTATAATTCCTTTGTGATAGAATGGAAGTAGCCGCCACTTAACAGCGTTCCCAGCTCGGAGCCATAGCTGAGGAGCGTGTAAATATCAGGAATTTGATATATCAAAAACAAATTTCTAATATAACAGAGAATCACAAGTCCGGTTGGACAAGAATGTTGTTGTAAAGTTGGGAGTTTAATGGTCATCATTTTGAAAGATCTTCATAGATTGTTCTTTGACTCACATAATGTCGGGGCACATTAAAAGAAAAAAAACGCCATTGGGAAAATTGGGGTACACCGGTGGCTGCCTTCAGCTTGGTGGTGTTTGTGGTCGTGGTGGAATCGAACAGATCTTAACGGGTGAAAGCATCAATGGAAGAGGTACCTTGTGAGCTGCTGGTGCGGATTGCAGCGTTCCTCTCTCCCGACCAACTCTGCATACTGGCCCACTCGGGTACATATCTGCGCCATGTATGACGTTTACATTTCTTTTTTAAGTTTTTCATTTCTAGTTCTTTTCTTGTTATCAGTACCATGCTCATGATGATAAAAGAGCAGACCATGCAGTTGCCACATGCAATGTTCTTTGGCAACAGAGACAGGATGAAGGCTACTGGAAGCAACATTATTTGGATTAAGTGGTGTACAAACATCACCCATATTATTGTTGGTGCTTGATGGAGTGGAACACGACATGGTGTGTACACTGCAGAGACATTATTCAATGAAGAACCATTTGCCTTGGATGCTCTCATTGATGATAACGCCAGTTCCCACAGAGCTGATCATCATCAACCCATCTACTGCCTTGATGTGGGGATTCTTTGAGAGCCTTGTTCAGGTGACACATGGAGAAAGACCACATTCATCAGTGCATTGTAATACCTTGTGTAAAAGTTCAGTGTGATGGGCATGCAAGAATAACATTCACCTCTACACAGCAGACAAGTGATGGTTTGGATCCATGAAGCTCACATTTGCTGTCCTTGCTAAGATGGTGGTTCCTCTTGCTTTTCTTCTCTCTTGCCTGGCTCACTCTTGTGGAGGATGAAGAAGGAGCAGGCCAGCCAGGAGTGCAGTTTCCTGCACACACGCAACCATGCACCAGTCAGAGCTGGGTGGTGATGGAAAGAAAGAAAGAAGAACTGCTGTGGCCATTGATAAGACAGTGACTTCATCACAGTCTCACCTGAAACCTACACTGCTGCTGCCAACTTTAACAAGAACGTCACCATCAAGTATGTTTTCTTTCCGTTGGTGGTATCTCATCATCCTTCCTTTTTGTGGACACAGATAGATACAGGTATCTTCTTTCCTACAACTTGCAGTGCTCCACACTAGGAGCATGCATGAGCATCAATGCAAGAGTCTTCTTTAATGGAAACATCAACATTCTCACTAGTGCATACTCCTTTCCAGAGACATTGTGGTGCTTGACTATTGCAACAATCACCCACTGAACAGAAAGCACAGCGTCATCAGGAATCGATGTGGGGTCAGGAAGCATTCTCAACCAGCATGAAGTCACCATCTTGTAGAGCTGAAGACAGAGTTACAGACACTCCACACTGCACATAGAAAAGAAGTTATCAAAGTGATATCACAGGAATAGGAACAATCTTGTCCATGTTGGGCATGGTGTGGAAATATTAGAAGTTCACTAATTGTTTCACTTCAGCTGCACAACACGAAATGTTCAATTGCATCAGCTTGCCCAGAAGAAAGGAGGCTATGCTATTGGCCATGAAGGGCCTCTATCATTAATGAGTGGATTAAGTTGGTCTGTGCCATGTGCTCAGTCTTTGACTGCCCCAAGCTTCGCCACATGCAGGCCTTGAGTGAGCCATCAGGTGTTGATGAACCTGGTCACTTCTTTGCCCTCTCCCACAAGATAGCGCCACAACTCCACTACAGGAACTGAAGTAAGATAATATCAGTCCATAATAGAACTCAGCAATTTGTGTTGTGTCCTGCATGTTGTCACTCAAAGCCAGTTCAATACAAGACAAGGTCTACCTGTACACACAGCCCAACCAGAAAAGCAAGGCAAGGCTCAAGATGTTGAATGCTCACAGGGCATCGTCTTTTTCATCAACCAGTGCATCCAAACCTATCATGCCTTCGCTCTTGCCGCTCCTTCGCTTCCATCGCCACCAGCCCACCGCAGAAATGAGCACGACGGCTGCCAGTACAAAGACAACGGCCACTGGAATGACCACGGCAACAGCGACGATGAGGCCCGTGTTGTCGCTACCTCCTCCACTCTGCTGCTTTGATCCCAACAGCACACCCATGTCTGTCCTCATGCGCCTTGGTCAGTACCACGCCACCATAGCCAACAAGGAAGTACCGCGCCAGCATAGAGGACAGGAACGTACCCGGATCATAGAGAAGAGAAGAGTTGAAGTGAGAGAACACCATCACCAGCTCTGATGTTGACTGTTCGACATCAAATGTGACTGAACCATTGTTTACCACTTGATCGTCGATGGTGATGGCATCGACCAGCCTCACCTGGCTCTTCGTGTTGTCGGCGTATTGTCCCGACAAGATGAACGTGGTGACTCCTCGTGATGGATTGTTGTTGGTTCGGGTGAACGATGTGAACGAAGGCTTGATCTTCATCCTCATCTCGATCTTGTTGTCGTTGGGGTTGTCGGAGGCGGTCGTCCATGGCCAGTGGAAGAGGGAGATGGTGAACTTGGCAAGAGAAGGAAGAACAGAGAAGTCGAGATTGCCCACAGTCAGGTTGGTCTCATCGTCGAACAGGAAGAACTCCAGCTCCACTCGACTCCCGTTCGCAGTTTCTCCAATCGATGTCGAGTTGGGAGTGAAGAAGGAGAGAGGAGCAGAGAAGAGGTATGATGACGATGATCCGAGCGTGTTGTCTTCCACCTCCTTCCACCCACCTGTCCCCACAGTCTCAGTGTCTCTTCATATCTTGGCAGTTGACTGTACGGGGGAATGCAAACCTTCGACGGGAGATGCCAGCTGCGTGACAGAACCATCAACGGTGAGTTCCTTGATCTCAGTTACACTCACTCTCACTGAAGAACCACTCACTGTCGAGCCTTGCGAGTCTGCTGCCACGTCAGCTTAACTGCGTGGAGGACAGAGCAGAGAAGGAAAGCTTACTCTTGGGCACAAGGATGATGTCAGGAGCAGTGAGGTTGAACTGAAGAACGGGCACTGATGCAATGTCGCTCGTGTTGGAGATGAGGAACACTGGCGAAGAGCTTGGTGAGGGCTGCACGCTTGGTGATGGAGAAGGAGCAGGCCAGCCAGGAGTGCAGTTTCCTGCACACACACATTGACACCAACAATTAGAACTGTGGGTCGGGGCTATCAGATATGTGCACACGGAGGGCTTGATGTACCATGCACGCCTTCATTGGGTGTTGTCCAGTTGATGGTGGAGTTCATCGTCCATGACTTGGCCACTCCATTGCATTTCAATCCTGCCAACATGTCCAGTACCAACCGACCGCAAGTACCAACACTCAAGTCAGCGCAAGGAGGAGAAAGCAGGTGTCAAGGAACGGAGTCAAAACCAACAGCTGACGATCCGATGAGGCTGATCGAGGCGGGCGCTTGCTGATTCCACACACTCTGATTGTCACCACTTGATCCAAAGTTAACTCCTATGTTCATCATGTTCACCCCACCGTGTTCCATCCCGTGATGTTACTTCAACCGCAACTTCAGCTTGGTTCCACGTGCCTCCTGCGGCCGCGTCTCCGAAAAGCACACCTGTGCCTTCATTGCCCGCCGTCAAGATGGCTGGTGCGGTTTGCTGCCAGACAGCTCCCGACGACAGTGACACGCCTGCCCACAGCAGAAGAATGAAGAAAATGATGACCAAGGTCAGGACAAAGCATATTCGGGTGTGGTACAGCCGAGAGGGAAAGAAGCGGTCTGAACGACGGTGAGCGGTCGCTGTTGGAGGTACGTGCTGCCCTGGAACACACGAATGCCTGCAAGACCAACATCAAGAGTACACATGTGAGTCCTATCCAGCCGGGTGGTGATGGAAAGAATGGAAGAAGAACCGCTGGGGCCGCTGATGGTGAGCGGGCCTTGCTGATCAAGAATGGCTCCTGACATCACATATATTCCTGATGAGACTGCGCTTTCACACAACATCGCCGTTCAGTGCGTGATGGCAGCAAGCACCATGTATACATGGAAAGGAGTACGTACTGGTGAGAATGTTAAGGGTTCCGTTAAAGGAGACTCTTGCGTAGACGCTAATGCATGCCTCTAACGTGCTGCACTGGAGAGTAACAGAGGCAAGAAACCTGTGCGTACCACAAAAAGAATGATGAGGAGGTACTGAAGTTGGTAGAGGAAGACGTACTCGATGGTCACGTTCTTGGTAAAGTCGGCAGCGGTGGAGACATTGTAGGTGCCTGGCGAGACTGTGATGAAGTCACCGTCTTGTAAAGCCGAAGACAGAGTACTGTCCAGGCTCGTGAAGTTACAGTTACTACACACTGCACAGAGAATAGGAGTTATCGGTGACAATCACTGCGGGCGGGCGGAGAGGAGAATACCTTCGATGTCCCTCGCCTGAGTTCGAGGTAAGGCTGCCATGTACATCATCATCAACGGTACCATCAACCGAAAGAGAAGACCACGTTGAAGTTCCATCGTAAGCTGCATTCGGAGTTATACTCAGTCTTGCGGGGCTTGTCCTGGTAGCCGGTATGCCTAAGATGTTGATGGAAGATTTCAATCTTCCAAGAAGACAATGAAGAAGCATCTAGCAGGGGAGACCTGTGCGGGGCCACGTGTATGCGTGCGTCCTCCTTGCCTTGGTGATGGAGAGGACTGGTGGAGAGACGACGTAAGTGGTCTTTTTCTTGAAGAGCTCTATCTTTGTCGAAAGTACCCGAGATATCTTCGTTGGCTTTATGTTGCATCGTGTCACGTGCGCTAGGACCAATAAAAATTTAGTATCCGTCAATTTTGTGCTAAATTTCCGTACAATCAAAGTCACAAAGATGGCCATTGGGGCAGGGAAGCTATTACAACGTGCCCACATAGAAGTAAAGTATGATGAAAAGAAGGATAGTCAATTCTGGGTACTTACAGCTCCCAGTCGTCGTCAGCAGGAAGGTTGTTCAGAGTCATCGCAGTTCGTCTGCTTAAGGCCGTACGCCATTGCTTCATTCGCGAATGCATGCAGACAGGACGACCAGGACTGCCAACACGAGAGCAAGGGCCACAGGAACGGCCACGACAACTGCAATCATGAGTAAGCTGCGACAACGCCACGGCCTCATCAGCACCCTATATCTGTTCCAATCAGGTGTGAGTGCCACAGGCATGGCGCGCATGGTGTAACGGTGCAGGGTAAAGGAACGCCTGCGAGTAGGCATCAAGTGCAGGAAGGTGAACTGGCTGGTGAAGGTCTTGATGAAGACGAGGCTACAGGGGTGGTAGCGGCTGTTGGTGAGGGCGAACATGTCGGTGAAGGTGAGGTTGAAGGAGAGATTGCGGGGCTAGTAGTGGTTGTTGGTGAAGGTGAGGCTGTGGGGTTGGGAATCGATAAGGGAGAAAGAGCAGGCCAGCCAGGAGCGCAGTTGCCTACACGCACATACGAAGAGTGATGGCTGTACCTTGAACGCCTTGATTGGATGTGATCCAGTTGATGGTGGAGTTCATCGTCCATAACTTGGCCACTCCATTACAGTTCAATCCTGCCAACATGTCCAGTACCAACCGACCATGTCAGCGCAAGAAGGAGACACCAGGGGATAAAGGAATGGAGTCAAAACCCACAGCTGACGATCCGATGAGACTGATCGAGGCGGGCGCTTGCAGATTCCACACACTCTGATCGTCACCACTTGATCCAAAGTTAACTCCTATGTTCATTATTGTTATCTCAGGTTAGACATTTACTTGGCCAAAGGCTGGGTGAGCAGCAGAGTTACCATAAGCCAAGCTTGTGGTGGAGTTGACAGTGACGTTGACGCCGATGAATTGGTTCCACGTGCTGCCCTGGAACACGAATGCCTGCAGGACAACAAGAGGTCCTATCCAGCAGGTTGGTGATGGGAAGAATGGAAGAAGAACCGCTGGGGCCGTTGATGGTGAGGGCGCCTTGCTAGGCGAGAATGCCTGATCAACCATTCATGGAGCTGGTTGCCTGACCACGTTGCCCGCCGGAACGAAGAAATACATAGGCAAGAGAGTCACTACCTATGTTGCCTGAGCCGGTTGTCAAATACCTAAGCACCATTAATTAATTAGATAAACAATTGTTTCCCTTTCTCATAATTGTAAAAAGCTTTCAGAAAAACACAGGTTGTCCTTGTACAGAGTTAAGGAACAAGAGTGAGGCCGCTGCAGGGGGCAAACAAGAACACAGGTTCAAGATGGTCACCATTGGTGATCACGAAGAATCCCCACAACGCGGGACTTCCGCTCAGAGGGTACGATCCTCTTCATCAATGAGGGCATCCAAACCAATCGTGCCTCCATCCATGCGCCTCCTTCGCTGCCATCGCCACCAGCCGAATGCAGAAACGACGATGATGACAGCCAACACGAACGCAATGGCCACTGGAATGGCAACGGCAACAGCGACGATGAGGCCCGTGTTGTCGCTACCTCCTCCACTTTGCTGCTTTGATCCCAACAGCACACCCATGTCTGTCCCCATGCGTCGCCTTTGTCAGCTTGTGCAGGACACAATGCCACAAGGTCAAGCATGGGAGGGTACCGGGATCATAGACAAGAGAAGAGTTGAAGTGAGAGAACACCATCACCAGCTCTGATGTTGCTTGTTCCACATCAAACGTGACCGATCCGCTGTTGATCACTTGACCATCGATGGTGATGGCATCGACCAGCCTCAACTGACTCTTCGTGTCGTCGCCGTATTGTCCCGACAAGATGAACGTGGTGACTCCTCGTGATGGGCTGTTGTCGATTCGGGTGAACGAAGTGAATGAAGGCTTGATCTTCATCCTCATCTCGATCTTGTTGTCGTTGGGGTTGTCGGAGGCGGTCGTCCATGGCCAGTGGAAGAGGGAGATGGTGAACTTGGCAAGAGAAGGAAGAACAGAGAAGTCGAGATTGCCCACCGTCACGTTGGTCTCATCATCGAACAGGAAGAACTCCAGCTCCACTCTACTCTTGTTTACTTCTGCCAACGTTGCTGGAGTACCGTTGGGCACTAAGAACTGGAGAGGAGCAGAGAAGAGGTATGATGACGATGATCCGACCATGTTGTCTTCCACCTCCTTCCATCCACCTGTGTTTGGTCCACCATACACATGTCAGTGCCTGTGTTTGTTGTGTACCAGGCTTAAGGTGGTCGAACCGTTCACAGCAGCTGCCAGTTGTGTAAGGGAGCCATTGGCAGTGAGCTCCTTGATCTCAGTGACACTCACTCTCACTGAAGAACCACTCACTGTCGAGCCTTGCGAGTCTGCTGCCAAGTCAGCTCAACTGCGTGGAGAAGAGGGATACATATATAGGGAAGAGGGTAAATGTACTCTTGGGTACGATGATGATGTCAGGAGCAGTGAGGTTGAACTGAAGAACGGGCACAGTGGCAGTGTCACTCGTGTTGGAGATGAGGAACACTGGCGAAGAGCTTGGTGATGGAGGAATGGTCGGTGGTGCTAATGGTGAGCGAGAACTTGATGGTGAAGGAGATGATGAGAGTGATGGCGAAGGCGAACGCGAAGGTGAGGAACTGGTAGAAGGTGAGGGTGTTGTTGACGACGAGGCTGTGGGGCTGGCAGTAACTGACGGTGAAGGAGAAGGAGAAGGCCAGCCAGAGCCAGGCCAGCCAGGAGTGCAGTTACCTGCAGCCACACACAAACATGTACACAATCATCTCTTGTGGACTATCTTGAAGTTTGTACATGGAGCGAGGGTGTACCTTGTGAGCCTTGGTTGAGTGTTGTCCAGTTGATGGTGGAGTTCATCGTCCATGACTGGGCCACCCCATCGCTACAGTTCAATCCTACCACCCAGCCAACCACGTCAGCGCAAGGAGGAGAAAGCAGGGGGACAAGGAATGGAGTCGAACCAACAGCTGACGGTCCGATGAGACTGATCGAGGCGGGCGCTTGCTGATTCCACACACTCTGATTGTCGCCACTTGATCCAAAGTTAACTCCTATTGTGATGGTTAGTTCGATTTCAACTTGACCGGTTGGCGAAATGTTACCATAAGCCACGCTTGTTGTGGAGTTGACAGTGATGTTGACGGCGTCGAGCTGGTTCCACGTGCCTCCTGCGGCCGTGTCTCCGAAAAGCACACCTGAGCCTTGGCTGACCACCGTCAAGATGGCTGGTGCCGTTTGCTGCCAGACAGCTCCCGATGATAGTGACACGCCTGCGGAGGCATCACCGGCAGCAGAAGATGAAGAAGAATGAAGAGGTCAGTGGAATGGCAAGTGATGGCGAAAGCACAAGGGCGTGGTACAGCCGAGAGAGGAAGAAGAGGTCTGAACGACGGTGAGGCGTTGCTGCTGGAGGTACGTGCTGTTCGGGTACAAACGGATGCCTGCAAGACCAACCAAATACATCACGCGTTAGTCCAATCCACAAAAGATCCAGGCAGGGTGGTGGTGAGAAGAATGGACGACGAACCGTTGGGGCTGTTGATGGCGAGGGCGCCCTGCTGGTCGAGAATGCCTCTCACCTCGATACCTACAGACGATGCTAAGGAACAAACAATTCACACATCGTCGTTCAGTGGATGCTTGCAGCACCGATCAAGCAACATGTAAAGGAGTACGCACTGATGAACATGTTGAGGGTTCCTTGAAAGGAGACTCTTGCGCTGATGGTCATGCACGAGAGGATGGTGGAGCAATTCACATTGACGGAAAGAACAAAGCTGTGTTCCATAACAAGAATGATGACAATGATAAGGTACGGGAAGCTGGTAAACGAGGAATGGACGAAGAGGCGTACATGATGGTGACATTCTTGTTAAAGTTGGTAGGGGAGGAGACAGTGTAGTTTTCAGGCGAGACGGTGATGACGTCATCGTCTTGTAGAGCCGCAGACAGAGTACCGTCCAGGGTCGTGTAGTTGCACGCACTACTACACACTGCATACACACGAGGTTATCGGAGTTAGATCATAGGTAGATAGGTAGGAACAACGGTGAGAACATCTGCAGGCGGAGAGGAGGAGAATACCTGTTATGTTCCTCGCCTGTGCTCGAGGCAAGGCTGCCAACAACATCAAAGATACCATCAACCAGGTCATGATGACCACCAGCCACTGAAGGTCAAGATCGCGTCGGAGTCCCATCGGAACCTTCATCGGAAATTGTCTATCTTTTTCTTCGTATGTCTTCTATGAGTAGTCACACCCCGCCAGGAAGACAGTACGCGGCCGACTACGGACGAGCGTGAGCTGACGTTGATGATGATGGTGGTGTGGTTGGAGACCACGTAAGTGACTGACAGAGGCAGAAGTAAGAAAAAAAAGTGAGTACACTAATTTTCTTCTTATTCTTAATTGTTGGGCTCTCCGTTTTCACTTCACTTCCCATATACACGTTTGCTACTAGGAAGATAAATGATGGCCTCGTGTCACGTGTGCGAGGACCAATCAACAACTAGTTTCCATTAATTTTGCGTAACATTTCCGAACAGGAAACGGAAGAGCATTTTCAGGTCATTATCTGGAAAATGCACTTCGGCTGTGCTTGAGCAGTTCTGACCGGTCTGTTGAATGAAGCACAAACAAAAGTTGTGGCTCATCTTCCTTGAGTGTGCTTGATCAGAAGATATCAAGATCAAGTACATGTATCCATATGTCTTAATAATGAATTCATGTGTTGGGGAACAGTTCATGGCTGATAACACATGCCCACATCGGAGGTAAATTGTTGATACAATAAGGGCAGTCACCAGAAAGGGTGGTGCTCACAGCTCCCAGTCGCCGTCATCAGCAAGGCTATTCACAGCCATCGCTGTTCGTCTGCTCATGGCCATCCGCCTTTGCTTCCTTCGCCACCAGGTGAATGCAGAGATGACGATGATGACGGCCAACACGAACGCAATGGCCACTGGAACGGCTACGGCAACAGCAATGATGAGGCCCGTGTTGTCGCTGCTTCCTCCATTCTGCTGACTTGACCCCAACAGCACACCCATGTCTGTCCCATTCAGGTAAGTTGTGGTGATATGGCGTCACGATGCAGGGAAGGAGGTACAGCGTACCGGGATCATAGACCACAGAAGAGTTGAAGTGAGAGAACGCCACCACCAGCTCTGACGTTGATGCGTCCATATTGAACGTGACCGATCCATTATTGATCACTTGATCATCGATGGTGATGGCATCAACCAGCCTCAACTGGCTCTTGGTGTCGTCGCCGTATTGTCCCGACAAGATGAACGTGGTGACTCCTCGTGATGGATGGTTGTTGGTTCGAGTGAACGAAGTGAATGAAGGCTTGATCTTCATCCTCATCTCGATCTTGTTGTCGTTGGCGGTCGTCCATGGCCAGTGGAAGAGGGAGATGGTGAACTTGGCAAGAGAAGGAAGAACAGAGAAGTCGAGATTGCCCACAGTCACGTTGGTCTCATCATCGAACAGGAAGAACTCCAGCTCCACTCGACTCATGTTTCCAGCTTCCCCGAGTGATGTGCCGTTGGGAGTGAAGAAGGTGAGAGGAGCAGAGAAGAGGTATGATGACGATGATCCGACCATGTTGTCCTCCACCTCCTTCCATCCTCCTGTGTTTCGCCATTTGAGTCACACGGAAGAAGAGATGTCAGGTATCTTGTCTTGGGTCAAGTGCAGGAGTGATTGTCAAACCTCCGACTGGAGATGCCAGCTGTGTGACAGAGCCGTTGGCAGTGAGCTCCCTGATTCCGGCGACGCTCACTCTCACTGAAGAACCACTCACTGTCGAGCCTTGCGAGTCTGCTGCCAAGTCAGATCAAGAGGCGCACAGAAAGGGAAGAGGGCGAACGCACTCTTGGGCACGATGACGATGTCAGGAGCAGTGAGGTTGAATTGAAGAACGGGCACTACTGCAATGACACTCGTGTTGGAGATGAGGAACACTGGCGAAGAGCTTGGTGATGGAGGAATGGTCGGTGGTGCAGATGCTGAGGGAGAGCCGGATGATGAAGCAGATGGCGAAAGTGACAATGAAGGAGATGGTGACTGCGAAGGCGAGGGCGTGCGTGAGGGTGAGAGAAGTGAGGAGGGTGTAGCGGTCGGAGTTATCAAAGGAGTGAGTGAAGGACTGCGGGTTGGGGTAGACGAGGCTGCAGGGCTGGCAGTGACTGTCGGTGAGGGAGAACAAGTTGGTGAAGGTGTTGTTGAAGATGAGGCTGCGGGGCTGGCAGTGACTGACGGAGGTGGAGAAATGATTAGTGAGGGTGTTGATGTAGACGAGGCTGCAGGGGTGGCAGTGACTGTCGATGAGGGAGAACAGCTTGATGAAGGTGAGGTCGAAGGAAATGCTGTGGAGCTGGCAGTGATGCTCGGTGAGGGAGAATAGGTGGGTGAAGGTGAGGCTGACGACGAGGCTGTGGGGCTGGCTGTCGGTGAGGAAGACGGGGATGGGGATGGAGAAGGAGCAGGCCAGCCAGGAGTGCAGTTGCCTACGCACACATACACGCAATCCCAACCAATCATCGTCTGTCATCCTGAAGATCAAGGAAGCTAGTGCACACGAAGTGATTGGTGTACCTTGTGAGCCTTGGTTGAGTGTTGTCCAGTTGATGGTGGAGTTCATCGTCCATGACTGGGCCACTCCATCGCAGTTCAATCCTGCCAACATGTCAAGTGCCAGCCCAGAACCAACCTCGTCAGCGCAAGGAGGAGAAAGCAGGGGGACAAGGAATGGAGTCGGAACCAACAGCTGACGGTCCGATGAGACTGATCGAAGCGGGCGCTTGCTGATTCCACACACTCTGATTGTTGCCACTTGATCCAAAGTTAACTCCTATGTTTATAATGGTCACCCCACCGTGTTCCATCAACATCAACTTGGCCGGTTGAAGGCAACAGAGTGAGTAGCAGAGTTACCATAAGCCACGCTTGTTGTGGAGTTGACAGTGATGTTGACGGCGTCGAGCTGGTTCCACGTGCCTCCTGCGGCCACGTCTCCGAAAAGCACACCTGAGCCTTGACTGGTCGCCGTCAAGATGGCTGGTGCTGTTTGCTGCCAGACAGCTCCCGACGACAACGACACGCCTGCGGAGGCATCACGGGATGACAGCAGCAGATGAAGAAGAAAAACAAGTGGTGAAGAAGATGGCGACCAAGGTCAGTGGAATGGCAAGTGAAGGCGAAAGCACAAGGGCGTGTGGTACAGCCGAGAGGGGAAGAAGCGGTCTGAACGACGGTGAGCTGTTGCTGTTGGAGGTACGTGCTGCCCTGGAACAAACGAATGCCTGCAAGGCCAACCAGAGGCCATCACTCGTTAGTCCTCTCCCGGCATGGTGGTGGTGAAAGAATGGACGACGTACCGCAGACGCTGGTGATGGTGAGGACGCCTTGCTGCTGGTCGAGAATGCCTCCTGATCTCACCTCGATACCTACTGACGATGCTAAGGAACAAACAATTCGACATTGTCCTTCAGTGGATGATTGCAAAACCGATCAGGCACCATTTTGAAAGGAGTGTGTACAGCTGAACATGTTGAGGTTTCCTTGAAGGGAGACTCTTGCATTGATGCTCATGCACGCTAGGATAGTGTTGCACTGCAGTTCGGCGGAAAGAACAAACCTGTGTTCCATAACAAGAATGATGACGATGAAGTGGAACACAAACAAAAAACAGAATGGAAAATGGTGAGAGTCACTAAAGACCAATCTGGTACTCTCTTTCTTCAAGAGGACGACAGAATGATGATGATGAGGTATGGGAGCTGATCAACGATGAATGGAAGAAGACGTACTCAATGGTGACATTCTTGTTAAAGTCGCCAGGGGAGGAGACAGTGTAGGTGCCAGGCGAGACTGTGACGAAGTCACCGTCTTGTAGAGCCTCAGCCAGAGTACTGTCCAGGGTCGTGTAGTTGCACGCACCACTACACACTGCATACACAAACATATTCACAGGAGATTGAGTGTCACCCCGAAGATTCCGCCACGAGGAATTCGCCGGATCATGTGAGGAACAACAACCACGGAAGGAGGGAAGGAAGAGGATACCTGTGATGTCCCTCGCCTGTACTCGCGGTAGGGCAGCCAACAACATGATAAACATCAACCATGTCATGACGGCCACCAGCCACGGAAGGTGCTCGCGTTGGAGTCCCATCGGAACCTTCATCGGAAGTCCCATCTCTAGTGGCATCACCTCAACGTTCAACGAGCGAGTGACGTCTCCTCCGTACTGTCGGCGATGTGGATAAGGGCAGGTGTGGTGGTTGGACCAGCCCGGTTTGTGATGGTGGTGCCACGCAATGACGGAGATGCACTGACACTTATCCTCCGTCCAATCAGCCGACTCCAATTCACTTCATAATGTTTATCTTCCGTCCAATACCTGTCGTTTTACTTTTTCACTTCATCGCAATTGTTTCGCCAATAGACATCTTCTGGTCATTATTCTTACCTCATGTCAAATATCTCTATATCATGACCAATGGCAAGTTGGGGCCATGAATTCTTGAGGAAATTCCACACGTAGTTCACAAGCAGGGCCATTTTAGAATAATCATCCTATTGCGGCCGCAGCTTGGGATCCACACCATCCCATCCCCAGGGCAGTGTCACCACATAATAGTTCCGCCTTGGAGTTGGTGTTCCAAAAGGTCCAAATGGTACGGTTTGCAGCAACAACACGAACGGATGAACACTGATGCTGAGTAGACTAACTGTTGTACTTCGTCCTCCTTTTGGCTATACCACCGCTAAAAGAGCGCCATCTTCCTTTGGGTGCCTAGGAGATCAGCAAGCTGGACTCCCCAAGTTCTGGTACGGAGGTAGCCAAGCCAAAAGAAAACTAATGTTTTGATCTTATCGTCTGCGCACGAACACAAGGTACTAGGCACGTAAAATCACACGCAGACAAAAGGGGTCGTCCTGCGCAGCGTTGCGATGTATTCTCACGATCGAGCCACCGTCGACCACCATCTCGGCCGCCCTCGCCGTCAAGTTCAACTGCGCCGGTTCGGACACTGACGCGCTAGTCACCAGCCTTTAAGGGGACCCCAGAACTCGTTCTCCTACTTCGCCTACATTCGACGGCTACTACCGCAGACGTCTCGCCTGGCCATCGGTCTTCTGTCTATCCTTGGTGGAGGCGTAGGTGATGCATCTCTGGAGAAGGTGTCTATGCCACGAGGTGTAGAAGGCATTGGACACGTTGTAGTACGGGTAGGCTCTTGAAAGTAGAATGACATCAAGAGGAGCACGAACACTGTGACGCATCTCTAGCAACTTCAACGACCCAGCACCTCCTGGCAGAAGTACGTTACCTTCACCTCTTGGGAAGAAGCTTCGGTAATTCACCAGAGAATGTTGAATGATCACAGAGCACCATCGTCTTCATCATGCACATCATCATCATCACGAGAATCGATTCCATAAGGAAGAAGAAAAAGAAGTGAGACGAGTTCTTCTTCACCATCAGAGTGCCAAAGAGGAGCCTGTCTCAGGTCTGAGAGGTACTTCGTTTTCACTTCATCGTCACTGTTGCTGTCCCCCGAAGACGTACGAGTTGTTCCCCTGGAACACACCTGGCCCCACCCTGGACCACACTTGGCTCATATCTGTACATGAGAATTCCCATCGGACAACAGGAAAGGAGCTATCTTTCTCCTCTCAACTCCCATGCACTTTTTACGTTCTCGGAGTCATACGTACGCGAGGAGAGCCGAGGAGATCTTTGCGCCACCATCCTCGTGACGATCATTATGCTTGATGAAGTGGGTGAGAGATTCTTTCATTGAAGACTTTCATTAAACCAAGCCTGTCGAGAGAATGGAGGTGCATGATGAGGACAGATATACAATCAAGGCCGAGGGCATGAACTGCATCATGGTCGATCAAGCGGACGTCTCTTCCATTCCCTTCAGTTCGAGATCGTTGCTGTCCTCGGTGTCGACTCGCTCGTAGGAATGACGACGCAAGCCGGCATCCTTGCACTTGCGTAGGATCACGGAGCCGACCACCACCGCAATAAGAACCCCAACACCTACGGCCAAGCCTGTTCCTGTACCGACAACTGGCCACATCCATTTGCCACCATCTCCGCTATGTGGATCACCACTCCGTCGATTCACGATGAGCGATACATTGAATGTGGCCAGCGTCGGTCCTTGATTGGAAGAATGCGTGACGTCGCGCACTGACACTCGGTTGATGGTGATGCTGCTGACGTTGTCCGGCTTCCAGTCCGACGGCAGCGGACATTCAAGAAGTGTGGCGGAGCGAGGGAGTCGCTGCGTGTCGTTGCGCACCTGCTGAATCACGACGTTGGGCAGGGACGGCTGGAACTCGCAGAAGTAGAAGTGATCGACGAAGAAGAATCCTTCGAACTGGAGTGCTTGTCCTGCAGTGTACGTCCCGTTCAAGGACGCATTGAACTTGGTGATGATGGCCGGCGTAGAATCGAATGCAGGATCAACACTCGGAATAGGCGAGTGAGAGGCCCGATAGCGTAAGGACATGTTGAACCTGGTGCCCGCCGGCAGGTTGATGTCGAACTCAGGTACCGTGCAGTTCCACGACCACGGGTAGGAGAAGGGAATCACAGGAGAAGTGAGAATGATCTCCTTCCTCGTCGCCGCCGCGGGATTGTCCCATGCATTCCACTGACAATTGTACTCCAGAATCGACGAGTCGAGCGTCACCAGCGGCACCTGGTCTCCACCTTTGTTATGAGAGAAAGAGAAGGTGAGGGTTAGGTTCTGCCATCCTGCCCGTGGTGCGACAGCCCAAGAGAAGGTGCTGATGGCAGCCTTGCTCTGCGTGTCGATCAGCGTCACGCTCAGATTGGCATTCACCAACCCGCGCGACGTCGGTATGAAGTCGCGCCAACACTCTGTCGTCTGGCCCGTCACCGGCGGCTGGGCACGACCCACGGCCCGTGTGGTGTCCATTCCCTGATGGTAGACACTGATGTTGGCAGCGATGCGCGCGTAGCGCGCAGGGTCGGGCCAGTGCAAGTTGAGATCGCCCGTGCTTAAGTCCGAGAAACGGACAGCATACGGCAGACCGGGCGTGAAGTCACTGAGTCCTGCTGTCGGCTGCAGCTTCCATGCTTCCCACCACAGACCTGCGTGTGTTCCCTGTGAGTCAAGTCAGTAGTATACAAATGTACCATAGTACTCATCATCATCAAAGACACAAGAAGAAGAAGGTACCTGGGTGCAACACAATACAACAAAAAGCAGAAGCAGGACAACCTTGGTCGGGGTGAAGACGCCCTGCCAAGGCGAGGTGCTGCAGACCAGCATGATCAATTTTGTTTTTCGGGTTCCTTTTTCTTTTGCCGTTTCCTGACGTTTCGGAGATAAAACATTTCCGCGGCCTTTTCCTTATTTCCTCTGCCACGTCAGCATCCACATTAAGCTTGGGTACTGATTGCCTCAACAGACTATGTGCGGAGTGCCAGCTTCTGCTTCACACAAGGAGAACATCATTGATCACCAGACCAGCAGGCAAGTGTTACGGACATCGGGTGTCATAGAAGAGAGAAAAGTGATAGGTTCTCAGTTCTTGTTGTTTGATAAGGAATGGATTCTGACTAAGTAGTACTACAACTTAATTCTTCTTGGCGTACACATCACGGGCGAGGTAGGCCTTGATGCGATCACGAGCCTCCAACCTATCCAGGAAGGACTTGATGGTCGGGAACTTCTCCTTCACTTCAGCTGCTCCAGGGAACCTTCCAAAGGAAATGTACAGCGTGGCAAAAAGGAGGATGTCCGCATAGCTCGCCTATGTCCAGACAAACGAAGAAGATCAGAACTGCACTTGATCAATGAGTGAACGGGTGTCCAATAGGAGTTACCTTGTTGCCAACAAGGAAGCCGTTGTTGCCGTTCTTCTCAAGAAGCTTGCTGAAGATGGTCAGCTGGGCGGGAAGGAACTCCTCCACGAAGCTCTTCGTGGCGGCCTCCTTGCCTTCCTCCGGCGTGCGGAACACTTGCACTATGCGATTCCTCATGTCCATCACTCCCTCAGCCTTTTCATCGATCTTGGCGGCCTCCACATCGTTGGTACCAGCGTAGCCGTGCTTCTTGGCCAGATAGCGCAAGATGGCATTGCTCTGGACAAGAGAGCCCAGGCCAGGTTCCTCATACAGCGGCAACTGGCCGAAGGGCGTCTTCCCTGTTCATTCAAGCATGATGCACGAGTGAGGAAGAGCCACCACTCAGGTGCAACGGCAAGTAGGAGTTAGTCATACCCGCAGCAATGTAGTCGGCCTTGAGAGTGTCCCAGCCGCTCACAGCAACATAGTCGTAGTCAACTCCAGCGTCCTCAAGAAGCAGACGTGCGGGCTCGGCGAGAGCGTAGATGTTGAAGTAGGTCAGGGTGGGCTTTGTCACGGTGGTGGTGGCCATTGAGCTGTGCGTTGAGTGTGTGAGTTATGATGTCAGTGTTGTGGTGATGAACAGAAAAGCGGTCCAAGTTGGCCTTAAAAAACACCACCGAGAAAGTTTCTATTGGCTCAAATTTCCATAAAATCGGCGATGGACAATTCCCCTTTTGTCCTATCGCCGAGACATATGGTCAGTTCTTCGAAATGGCAATACACCGTACTGCCGTGATCCCTGCCAATCGTTGCCCTATCTGCAATAATTCGTGTGTGCATACACGTCTAACCCAAATAAGGGTCATAGGAATAGGCATGTCCCATTCCCTCATCTGCCCAAAGAAATGAAGATGACCAGTATTGGCTCTTTGTGAGCCGTCGACACTAGTGAGCAGGCTGCAGTAGTAAGATGATGCAACAGCTGCTCATGAACTTAACCTTCACATACACTATGGATACCTTATTACAACTAACATAATCATGTGTTTGTCTTGGATATGATCAAAGATCACTGAAGTTGACCATGCCCTCAACTTCAAGCCTTCTTCGCCACCAGGTGACGAGAGAGGTGGCACTGATGATGCCGATCACAGCGATGACAGCCACGGGCACAGCAACGGCAACAGCAATGATGAGACCCGTGTTGTCACTGCCTCCTCCTCCTCCTCCGCTGCCTTGTTTTGATCCAAGCAGCACTCCCATGTCTGCTCATTGTGAATACAATACAAACCCTCATTGTTCAGATAAATAATAGGACAGAGTTGAGAGGAGAGGCGTACCTGGATCGTAGGAGAGAGTTGATGTGAAATGAGAGAACCTGACCACTAGCTCAGACGTTGACTGGTCCAGCTCAAATTGCACAGCGCTCCCGTTATTCACCACGTTACCATCGATCACAACAGCATCGATGAGCCTCAGTTGTGTCCTCGTCTCAGGATCGTTGGGATACTGTCCAGAGAGGAGCAATGTGGTCACTCCTGTCGATGGACTGTTGTTCATTCTCATGAACGATGAAAAGTGTGGCTTGATCTCCATCCTCATTTCGATCGTGCTGCTGCTCGTGTCAGGAGAGAGCCATGGCCAGTGGGAGAGGTTGATGGTGAACTTGGCAAGAGAAGGAAGCACATCGAAAGCCAGATCTCCCACACTCACGTTGGTGCTCTTGTCGAACAGGTAGAACTCCATTTCCAACTGACTTGAAGAGGAATTGCTGCTCAGAATCTGATCCACGCCTCCATTCACTGAGAATCGTAAGGAGGAAGAGAACAAGAAGGAGGCCACAGATCCCATCACATCATCCTCCACTTGCTTCCAACCACCTTAAGTGTGTAAAGTACGTGAATAAGACAAACAGGAACAAACCATTCAGCTCATCACAGCCATACCATCAGTGGTGAAGGCTTGTTGGATGATGGAGCCGTTGGGTGCCAGCTCGTTGATGCTTCCTATGCTCAACCGAACTGAAGAGTTTGTCTGCACGTCATTGCTTTCACCTGCACCCATGCCATCATGTCAGAATGCACAACACTCTTGCGGCAAGCAATGTAGAGAACAAGAGGATGATGCCTTTGGGAAGGATGATGATGTCCGGAGCAGTGAGGTTGAGCTGAAGTACAGGCACGGATTGTACTTCGCTAGTGTTCGAGATGAGAAAGAGTGGTGATGAACTTGGCGAAGGTGTCCACGCTGGTGAGGACGTAGGCGAGATTGAAGGTGAGTTGGAACTCGTCGGAGTGGGCGAGAGTGAAGCAGTCGGACTAGGCGAGTTGGAGGGAGGAGCTGGTGTCAGGCTTGGCGAGTTGGAACTCGTCGGAGTGGGAGAGAGTGATGGGGAAGCAGTCGGACTAGGCGAGTTGGAACTCGTCGGGCTGGGAGAGATAGATGGCGAAGCTGTGACACTCGCAGTAGGACTTGGGCTGGGGGAGGTCGAGGGCTGACCTACGGTTCCAGGTGTACATCCTGTGTTCCATGCCATGGGGTGAGTTTATGAGTGGGGCGAGTGCCTGGGCACATTGGTTGGCATCAAGCACCGCCAGCATTGCCACCTGTGACGCTGACACTTCCTATCGATGTCCACCCTGGCGCAGTGCCACCGGTACAATAGATTCCTACACCTATAGGAGTTATATGGGTACTCGTGAGTCATTGAAAACAATGCACTGGCTGCAACTTTGTCTCATCTCACCATAACCGTTGCCAAAGACCGATATGACTATGTCGCCCACTTGATTCCATGTCCCTCCACTATCAAAGAACACCCCTATGTGCATGAGTAGGAGTTAGTTACAACGACAAATGTTCAAGAAGGCGCAAGTACCGAAGTTCTGATTGATGGTCATCTGTGCTAGATTGTTCTGCTGCCATTCACCTCCACTATTGAACCTCACTCCAGTTCCTCCATTCGTTGTTGTAATGTTGAGCAAGCCATATTGTTTCCATACTGCACTTGGGTAGAGATCCATGGCTGTTACACACCCAAGAGATGAAGATGTTAAAGGTGTGTTCATCAAGCTCATGTTCAACAGATGAATTACAGAGAAAACAGATATACGTACACGTCCCAAGTGAGTTATAGTTGTTGATGAGGGTGAGATTGCCCTGCTGTGTGAAAGTGGCGCTGCTGTTCATCCTTACACCTGTCGTCATGCACATCATCATCATCATCATCATCATCATGCACATCATCATCATCATCATCATCATCA
>CDEZ01023208.1:0-55926 GCA_000826365.1 Acanthamoeba royreba | reverse complement strand
ATCATCATCATCATCATCATCATCATCATCATCATCATCCATCATCATCATCATCATCATCATCACCATCATCAGCACCACAAAAAAGAGCGGTAGCCTTACCATAACCTCCAGTGGTGATGGTGATGGAACCCGTTTGTACGAGTTGTGCACCAGACCCAAGCTGAAGCGCGATGGTATTCAAGTTGTTCCCAGAGAAAGTGCTGTAGATGAATTGGACAACGCCATTCATTGTGTAGTTTCCTCCAAACAGCCCGAGACATCCCTCGTTCCGATCGGCACAGTCAAACGTGACCAGCGTGCTGAAGCTGAACACGCATCATCATCATTAGCAGACAAACCTGGAGAATCAGTGAATGTATACACACATACTTGAATGTGATGGAACCAGTAATGTTGATCCATGCGTGATCAACGCTGTAGGTGCCTCCGGCCACGTCAATGATGTCGCCATCACCAAGACTGTTTAGCCATGTAGAATTCAGCGTTGTTTGCTGGCATCCTGTTGGGCAAACTGGAAACAGGGGTTGCATTTTTTAACTCCGATGTCTATAAAATAAATTATGCGTTATTTTTATAAACCTTTTGATATCAATCATATGAAAATTTCTTTAATATATTTTTTTATTTAATCCGCATATGCGGATGAAGAAAAAAAGCGGGCAGCTCCGCCTGACTGGTACCCGTGACGGTAACGGACACGCAGGAGTGGCACAGCAGAGCCAAGAGACAGAAGACACCCACCAGCCACACATGAGACTGGCGTCCTCCGTCTTGCATACTCTCTTCAACAAGAAAGACAACTTCCTCAAGCCAAGAGAACTAATTTGCTCTATGTCCAACTGCCAGTAGAAAAATGGCCGGTTGAGGTCCATTGGTAGGATCATGCCTGGATTGCCACTTCCCTTTTAAAGACCACCGGTCTGGCACCGGAGCCAAGGGACACGTTTGGAGGGAGACTCGGACAGGGCCATACATGGTACTCTGCTTCTGATTTGAAGTTACACAAAGGTACACTGGCCAGGATGAGGGATCACAGGCGATATTCGTCAGCATCGTCATCAAGTGCGTTATTGAAGCTGACCATGCCTTGACCACTTTGTCGCCTGTGCCAGCGCCACCAGGTGAAGAGAGAGATGGCACTGATGATGCCAATCACAGCGATGACAGCCACGGGCACAGCAACGGCAACAGCAATGATGAGACCCGTGTTGTCGCTGCCTCCTCCGCTGCCCTGTTTTGATCCAAGCAGCACTCCCATGTCTGTCCATCTCAGTTCGTATCGTTGCATCAAATTGTACCAAAAGGGGAGAGTATGGGATAGGAAGTACCGGGATCATAGGAAAGAGTTGATGTGAAATGAGAGAACCTGACCACGAGCTCGGATGTTGACTGGTCCAGCTCAAATTGCACAGCGCTCCCGTTGGCCACCACGTTACCATCGATCACAACGGCATCGATCAGCCTCAGTTGAGTTCTCGTCTCGGGATCGTTGGGATACTGTCCAGAGAGGAGCAATGTGGTCACTCCTGTTGATGGACTGTTGTTCAATCTCATGAACGATGCAAAGTGTGGTTTGATCTCCATCCTCATCTCAATCGTGCTGCTGCTTGTGTCGGGAGAGAGCCATGGCCAGTGGGAGAGGTTGATGGTGAACTTGGCAAGAGAAGGAAGCACATCGAAAGCCAACTGTCCCACACTCACGTTGGTGTTCTTGTCGAACAGGAACAATTGCAGCTCCAACTGACTTGCCGTTGTTGCGTTTCCTGATGGCGTCTCGTTTCTCGTGACCAATGTAGAGAAGGTCAAGTGGGAAGAGAACAAGAAGGAGGCCAATGAGCCCATCACAGTGTCCTCCACTTGCTTCCAACCACCTGATATCAGCAGGTACGAGTTGGTCAGTAATCCTTAATAATGAGATAAGTTAGTACCATCAGTGGGGAAGGCTTGCTGGACTATTGAGCCGTTGGGCGCCAGCTCGTTGATGCTTCCCACGCTCAAACGGACTGAAGAGTTGCTCTGCACTTGATTGTCTCCATCTGCACACACATTCCCTGTTAGCTCTCGCAGGTGATGAAGGCAGGTAGTAGTGCTGGGAACCTTTGGGAAGAATCACGATGTCAGGAGCAGTGAGGTTGAGCTGCAACACAGGTACTGATGCCACGTTGCTCGTGTTCGAGATCAGGTACACTGGTGATGGACTTGGCGAAGCACTTGGTGACGGCGTGATGGAAGATGATGGTGTTGGAGAGACGGAAGTCGAAGCTGATGGAGTGCAACTGGGTGAAGCTGAAGTGGATTGAGTGGTGGAAGGTGATGGAGTGGGAGGGGTGGTGGAAGCTGATGGTGATGGTGTTGGAAAGACGGAAGTCGAAGCTGATGGAGTGCAACTGGGTGAAGCTGAAGGTGAGTTGGTTGGACTCGTTGATGGAGTAACTGATATGCTGGGAGTTGGTTTGACGGATGCTGTAGGACTTGATGAGGGGTCACCTGTGGACCCTGGTGTACATGCTGTGCGAATCGAGGGTGATAGATGGTGGGAAAGGCAAGTTGAGAACGGATGAGCAAGCAAAATGACCAAGTGAGAGACCTGTACCCTGTCCTGTGGCGTGGTTCATGGCTGTGACATCAATGGCACCCACCGTTGTCCAACCGGCAGCAGTTCCTCCTGAACACACAATCGCTGAAGTGGTGGGAGTGGACAGTGAGTGATGAGATGAAGAACATGTGAGATGCAAACTTGTTGTTCACCTGAAGCTTGTGATCCGTTAGCAGAGATAAATACATCCCCATACTGATTCCATATTGCAGTTGAGCTCAGGTCCACTCCTGCACGCCCAATCAATTGGTTATAAAGCACAAAGTGATGGGATGGAGTAGCGTGCACCATCATGTACCTATTGCTGTCCGGTTTGTTGTGGAAGAGACAAACATCGTGGCAACACTGGCCTGCTGCCAGTCTCCTCCGTTGATGAACTGAACGCCCATTCCTCCATCCATGATGTTGATGTTAACCGGACCAGTCTGCCGCCATTCAGCACCCTGCTCGATGTCTATTGCTGATGAAGGTGTTACCATAACCGAGTGGCTGATGCATTGAAAGAAAGGGTAATGACGCACCAGCAGCTCCTAAAATAGTGGAGGCCATATTGATGGTCAAGTTTCCTTGCTGGATAAAGATAGCGTTACCCAGCAATGCCACCCCTGTGATGAACGAAAAGGCTCAGCATGCGCCTCGAAACTCACTCTTCATGTACCTATATAAGTTGAGTTAACAGTGATTGAGCCCGTCTGCGTGACCCATGCGTAAGAGCTGAGCTCAAGTGCGAAGCTGACTAAAATCTCAAAGGTCAATCATTGAGGTGAGTGCGTGGAGCATCATCAAAGTCGGGGAGGAAGCGAACCATTTATGAAGTTGACCTCGCCTGTCATTGTGATGTTTGATTTGAGAAGAAGGCACGCAGAAGGGCTTCCGCTACAGTCGAGTGTGACCGGTCCAAGGAAGCTAACGCCAACAATTTAGTTTTCATTTGCAATAGGAGTTAGCCCGCAGTCGTACTTGAGGGTTATCGAACCCATGACGTCGATAACCGCCTGGTTTACTGAGTAGGTGCCGACTTCAACATCAACAACATCTCCATCCGCAAGAGTGGCGAGCCAAGATGACTCAAGAGTTGTGACGTCACATACTGAACACACTGCAATGAGCAAGGAGTAAGTCCATACTCCCTCAACCCCAACTGGGAGTAGACCTACCAGTCCAAGTCACTGCCATACAAGAGGGCAACCAAACCAAACTGAGGACTCCAAGAATGACCACTACCATCCACACGGGTTTGCCCGCAGAAGAAGCTTGGCGTATTCCCACAAAACCGCACATAACTGGTGTCTTCAGCGTGGAGAGAAGAAGAGGAAGCTGGGAGCCAAATGGTGCCAGATTGAGATGCGCCATTTTCCTCTACCCTATCATTCGTCACCAGCCTCATTGATACGATCTTCTTTCAGAGAAAGTTTCTATTGTTCAGCCAGTACCCATTAGGAACATGATACAAGAGGAGGCAGTGTTGAATCCACGGGGAAGGGAGTTACACAAAGGTACACTGGCCAGGATGAGGGATCACAGGCGATATTCGTCGGCATCGTCATCAAGTGCATTATTGAAGCTGACCATGCCTTGACCACTTCGTCGCCTGCGCCAGCGCCACCAGGTGACGAGAGAGATGGCACTGATGATGCCAATCACAGCGATGACAGCCACGGGCACAGCAACGGCAACAGCAATGATGAGACCCGTGTTGTCGCTGCCTCCTCCGCTTCCTGGCTTTGATCCAAGCAGCACTCCCATGTCTGGCCATTGTGAATATCAAATTCAGTTTTCAAGTTGAATAAAAGGGAGAAGTACCTGGATCGTAGGAAAGAGTTGATGTGAAATGAGAGAACCTGACCACGAGCTCGGACGTTGACTGGTCCAGCTCAAATTGCACAGCGCTCCCGTTATTCACCACGTTACCATCGATCACAACGGCATCGATCAGCCTCAGTTGAGTTCTCGTCTCGGGATCGTTGGGATACTGTCCAGAGAGGAGCAATGTGGTCACTCCTGTCGATGGACTGTTATTCAATCTCTTGAACGATGCAAAGTGTGGCTTGATCTCCATCCTCATCTCGATCATGCTGGTGGTTGATTCTTCAAGCAGCCATGGCCAGTGGGAGAGGTTGATGGTGAACTTGGCAAGAGAAGGAAGCACATCGAAAGTCAGGTCTCCCACACTCACGTTGGTGCTCTTGTCGAACAGCAACAACTGCAGCTCCAACTGACTTGCCGTTGTTGTGTTTCCTGATGGAGTGTCGTTTCTCGTTATTGAAAAGGCCAAGTGGGAAGAGAACAAGAAGGAGGCCAATGAGCCCATCACCGTGTCTTCCACCTGCTTCCAACTACCTGAAGTGTGAGTGATACGTGCATCAGACAAACAGGAACAAACCATTCAGCTCGTCTACATGGGCGTACCATCAGTGAGGAAGGCTTGTTGGATGAGGGAGCCGTTGGGTGCCAGCTCGTTGATGCTTCCCAAGCTCAACCGAACTGAAGAGTTTGTCTGCACTCGGTTGTGCCCATCTGCACACATGCCTTGCCCCGTTAACAGCTCTGGCAGGTGATGAAAGCAGAGTAGTGAACCTTTGGGAATAAGCTCTATGTCGGGAGCAGTGAGATTGAGCTGCAGCACAGGCACCGATGCCACATTGCTCGTGTTCGAGATCAGGTACACTGGTGATGAGCTTGGCGAAACACTTGGACTGGGAGTTGGTGTGACGGATGTTGTAGGGCTTGGTGAGGGGCCACCTGTGGACCCTGGTGTACATGCTATGCACATAAAGGGCGAATGAACGGTGGAGTTTAGAATGAATGAGCAGTAGACTTCGTGAGAGGCACGTCTACCCTGTTCTGTGGCATTGTTCATGGTTGTGACGTTCAGGACGCCAGCCATTGTCCAACCGGCAGCAGTTCCTCCTGCACACAGAACCGCTGCAGTGGTGGGGGTGGACAGTGAGTGAGAGAAAAGGCCACATGTGTGATGCAACTTGTTCACCTGATGCGCCGGATCCGTCAGCAGTGATGAAGACATCCGCAGACTGATTCCATGTTCCACCAGTGGTCAGGTCCACTCCTGCACGCCCAGTCATGATGAAGCAGAAAGTGCAGGGAAGGGAGTAGCGTGCACCATCACGTACCTACTGCGGCCCAGGTTGTCGAGGAGGAGACAAACATCGTGGCAACGTTGGTCTGCTTCCAGTCTCCTTCATTGCTCAACTGAACACCCGTTCCTCCACCCATGAGGTTGATGTTCACTGGACCAGCCTGCTTCCAGCCTCCTTCATTGAAGAAACGAACGCCCGTTCCTCCACTCATAATGTTGATGTTAACCGGACCAGTCTGCCGCCATTCAGAACCCAGCTGGATGGTGATTGCTAATGAAGGTGTTCACGAAACCGACTGGCTGATTCAGTTACTGCACATTTTCATTGGAAAGGGCGTAAAGGACGCACCATTCCCCCCTATGTAGGGCAGATTGATGGTCAAGTTCCCTTGCTGGATAAAGATGGCGTTACCGCTCAACGAGACTCCTGTGATGAGAGAAGAAAGCTCAGCATCGCCTCTTAACTTAGGTTTCATGTACCTTGAACAGATGAGTTAAGAGTGATTGAGCCCATCTGCGTGACCCGTGCATAATCTCCAAGCTCAAGCGCCACGCTCACTAACAACTCAACGGGTGAGTAGAGGAGCATTCTCAGAGTAATTAGAGTCATAAGGAATGTGTATGGAAGAAGCAAACCTTGCACAAACGTGAGCTCGCCTGTCATGGTGATGTTTGCTGTGTTGAGCAAAAGGCACGAGGAAGGACTTCCGTCACAGGCCAGTGTGACTGGTCCCAGGAAGCTATGGCCCAAAAGATTTAGTTTTCATTTACAATAGGAGTTAGTCATGCACAGACGTACTTGAGGCTTATCGAACCATTGATAACCGCTGAGGTTACAGAGTAGGTACCTGCTGTCACATTGACAATATCTCCATCCACAAGAGAGACGAGCCACAAGGACTCAAGTGTTGTTTGGTCACATCCACTAGGGCACACTAACACAGCCGAGCAAGGAGTAAGCCTTCATACTCCCTCAACCCCATTGGAGGCAACAGATTCGTCAGAGAGAAGGGCTCAGGGGTAGAAGAGGAGACCTACCAGTGTACGTGGTCGCCACACAAGAGGGCAACCAAACCAAACTGAGGACGCCGGCGACGCAAAGAATGACCACAAGTACCATCCACCTCCGGTGGCATGAAGAAGAAGCAGGGCCTGTTTCCACCATACCAGACATGACTGGTGCCTTTCTTGCAGAGAGCCGACGCAGTGTGGAGAAGAAGGAGCTTTGGCCATAAATGAGTGAGCCAGATTCAGCAGTAGAAAATTAAACTCCTATGCTGGAAGGCTTAGAATTTTTTGATAAAAAAGGAAAATGATGTTGTGAAGCAAACCATCAGGACACACAAGCAAGAATTTTAAACATTCACTCATTGTGATAAAAAGTTGGAGCCTTAGCCGCAATGGCCACTGGAATGGCAACGGCAACAGCGACGATGAGGCCCGTGTTGTCGCTACCTCCGCCACTTTGCTGCTTTGCGCCCAACAGCACACCCATGTCTGTCCCCATGCGTCGCCTTTGTCAGCTGTGAAGACACAGCTGAGTGTCAACTTTAGTTGGTATTTCATGTATGATTGGCATGAAAATGGCTCACTGGTTAAAGCAATTAAATCTCATTTTGATTCACAGTTTTTTGAAATGAAATGTCAAAATACAAAGTGAAGAGAAGTGTGCACCATCATATATCTATTACTGTCCAATTTGTTGTGAAAGAGACATATATTATGACAATGTTGTCTTGCTTTTAGTCTTCTTCATTTATTAACATAACATTCATTCCTTTATATATGATGTTGATGTTTTCCAGCAATTGCTGATGAAGGTGTTAATAAGTGCCATGTATGGTAAAGCAAACCTTTCTTTTTCATATGCATTGTCTAATGGTGTGGCATTGCCAGAAGCTGCTGGGAAGTGCAATTGGGAAGAGAACAAGAATGAAGCATATGAGCCCATCATGTCATTCTCCACTTGCTTCCACTTGCCTGATGTGTAGGAGGTACATGAATGTGTTTGTAGGCCCAAGATTTTAATTTGTTTGATGCAACAATACCATCAAAAGAGAAGGCTTGTTGGATGATGGGGCCATTGGATGTAAGCTCATTGATGCTGCCCACACTCAACCAAATTGAAAAGCTTGTTTGCATTCAATTGTCATCATCTGCAAACATTCACAGTGTTTATAATCCAATATCTTAGCATTCACAACAATCAAGCCTTGAATCATGCATGGGAATGCTCACCTTTAGAAAGAAGCACAACATCAGAAGCAGTGAGATTGAGCTGCAGCACAGGCACTGATGCCACATTGCTTGTGTTTGAAATGAGGTACACTGGCAGCACACTTGGTGAAACTGATGCACTTGGTGATGACATGAAAGAAACCAAAGGCAAAGGGGTCAGAGATGGTGAAGGTGAAGCTGAAGGCGTCACACTCAGTGAACATGATGGTGAGTTTGTTACACTTGCTATGGGACTGCTAGATGAAAAGGCTGAAAAGCTTGGACTTGGTGTGGCTGATGGTGATGCCAAAGAGCTGAGGTTGTGACCTGGAAGGACTGGGATGAACAAGATCACACAAATCAACATGAGAGTCCACCACCATGCATGGATGAGTTTCAAGTCATCCTGAAAAACATACTCTGTCTCTTTGCCAAGGCAAGGGCCATGCAGCTGACATTTGCTGTCTGTGTCCATTTGGAAGCAGTGCCTGAACACTCAATTGCTGTGATGAAGGGCCAAAAGGAGGAATGCAAGGTTAAGTTGACCATTGTGTGATGGAATGAGGCAGTTGTTGATCTTCACCTGCAGCTTGAGGTCCAATGGCAGTGATGGTGATGTCTCCCATTTGGTTCCATGTTCCATCAGAGATGAGGTTTACCACATCTTAGTTATCAGGTACTGGAAGTGCATTATGAGGGTGTAATAGGAGTTGGAGATGAACAACAACCTCTGGCTGTGCTCATGGAGGAGGAGACTGACATAATTGTGGTGTTTGACTGCTGCCACTCTTCTTCACTGAGGAGCTGAACGCCATCTCCACCATCAGTGATGGTGAAGTCAGCAAGACCCTTCTGCTGCCATAAAGTCATTGGAACCAGAAACACACCTGTGGAAGAGGGCAAGGGCAAGTGAGTGTACACAACATGAATGTGTTCACATCAAGAGAGTGGTCCCTGCAGATGAAGTGGTCATCACACACCAGCAGCACTATTTATGGTGATGCTCAGGTTTCCCTGCTTCTTGAAGCTTGAGTTGCTCCTCAGATATACATCTGTGTAAAAGCAGAAGTATATGAGCACAGGCACTATCACACACACCACACACACACACCCCATACCACTTATATCTACCATAAGTGTGTGCAAGGATGGTGAGAGAACCACTTTGGATGAGCTGTGCATCAGGACCAAGGAGTATTTCACCTTCACAAAAATAATGCACCAGTCAATGGCCTAAAGCAAGGTTCATCTGTAGAAGATGGAGGAGGAGGCTGTACTATTCTTGAGAGTGAGCTCGCCATTCATCCTGACTGTTGCTGAATCAACAACAAGACATGAAGGACTGCTTGGGTCGCAGTTGAGTGTGACCAGTCCAAGGAAGCTGTTCAAGGAAGCCACACACAAACAAACCTAAGTTGGGTATTTTTTGCTACCAATAGGAGTTAGGGTCATGTACTTGAGGCTGATAGACCTGTAGAGTTTGATCAATGCCTGAGCAACAGTGTAGGAACCTCCTGCTATGTTGATACTATTCCATCTTCAAGATTGATGAGCCAGGACCTGCTGAGAGTTGTATAATTACATTCACTGGCACATATTGTGATTGTACATCCATCACCACCATCACTGTCATCATTGTGAGGTTGTCCATCATCTTCATCAACTTGATCAGTGAATCAAAAATCAAGACTTGCCTCTGTTGCATGGCCTGGTGGTGTTGAGGAAAAGTTCAAGTGGGAAGAGAACAAGAACAAAGCATAAGATCCCAAGGTGTGGTCCTCCACCTGCTTCCATCCACCTGAGGTGCCAATGGGACGTGAGTATATCTTGTTTGATCCATGAGTGTGTGGAGAGAGTGCGTACTGTCAGTACCATCAGTGGGGAAGGCTTGTTGGATGATGGTGCTGTTGGATGCCAGCTCGTTGATGCTTCTCAAGCTCAACCCAAGTGGACAAGCTTGTCTGCACTCAATTGTCTTCATCTGCACATAATGAATCCAGAGGTCAACATTGTACTATCAGAGACACCTGTGGTGTGGGCAAGCTGCACCTTTGGGCAGAAGCACGATGTCAGGAGCAGTGAGGTTGAGCAGCACAGGCACCTATGCCACATTGCTCATGTTTGAGATGAGGTACACTGGCCAGGTGCTTGGCCAAACTAATACACTTGGTGCCAATGCAATGATGAGTTCACAACCATGTGCAAGGGAATGAGGCAGTTGTAGCGTCACCTGTAGCTTGAGATCCAGTGGCAGTGATGATGATGTCTCCCATTTGCTTCCGTGTTCCACCAGAGATGAGGTTGACGCCTGCATCCACCACATGAGTGACATGAGCTATTAACAGTGTGAGCTGTGCACAGGTGGAATAGGAGATATAACCTGTGGCTGTGTTGGTGGTGGAAGAGATCAACATCGTTGTCAGGTTTGCCTGCCACACTCCTCCTTCAAGCCTCTTTTATTAACTACTAAAAGGTTTAAAAACAATAATTATATTTTCAAGAAGAATCAAGAAAAATCATCCTCACTAACTGCACTGAGAGCTGACTTGGTGTAAGTCTAACTGCGGTACTAGTCTGACCACACGTTGAGCATGACTACAGTGCGTAGGTGGTCCACCATCACGATCGCCTACGTTTGTGCTGCAAATATACATTCGCTCCTGATGGGAGAAAGGCAAAGGCGGCGAACCAACAGGCTCCGCTTCCACGCCATCTGAGAAAGACGGAGGAGGGCCCACCCCGGAGTGCCACCATGTTCTCCGCGAGCTCCCCGGTATATATCAATAGGGGTGATCCTCCGGCCGAACAGAAGAAGAAGCAAACACTTCTACTCGATAGTCTCCCTACAATTGACCGAAAACTGTGCCGTTTGTTGGGTGATCCTTTTGAACTCGAGAATCAATTAGGCCTACTTCGCCAGTTCGGAAGCTGATAGGAACGCGAATTCCTTCGCCACCTACGGCCACGACGAGCATAAGCGCTGGTTTCTGGACACTTTTCTTCCGGCGCTGTTAAAGCTCTACCATAGGTACCATCTTGAGACCCCTGACGTTCAGGGGAGAACCGAGAAGTCCTTGTTCCAGGCAGTGCCAGTTGTGAGGTGAAGGACTTCTCCTACACTTTGCAATTCAACAGGATTGGTCAATAATATGCTGCTGTTACGTCAAAGTGAGCCGCCGTGGTACGGCAAGGAATGCAAGGTCCGAACGTTCATAGACAGGTCCGGCACCTGCACTCGCCACCGGGGAACGGGACCTCAGCGTTAGCTTCCCCGGCAAAGTAGTCGATCGCCAGCTCCCCGCCCTTGCGCACGCGATAGCTTCTCGCGGCTCGCGCGACGACCACCGGCATGCCATCGAACTCCTCCGGCAGCGGTTGTGTCCTCTTCGGCAGAGAGAACACGAGCGGCGATCCGCACCGATGGTTGACGAGCGACAGCGGTCCGGCCAGTATGTGTCCTCTGCCGTTTGATATCATCTCTCTTTGACGTCAAAGAAAGCGTTAGAGTCGTGGGGAGCACCCATGCACCCATGGATGGGTGAGCATGACCATGCGCACAAGCACTGACGCCAGTCCAGTAATTCCTTCTGCCCCATCATCAACAGCCGCTTCTGTGCTAACAAAGGTGTGCCTGGTACATGTCAAACGGCCACAGCGTGCTTGGTCGTCATTGCACGAATGAGAGTGCGAGAGCGAGTGCGAGTGCGAGTGCCTCAAAACGTAACCCCCACTTTTCGCTTGGCAAAACAAAATAAACGGCTTGCTCGCGCAGACAGGTGTGAGTTTTCTGTTGGGATAGTTTCGATGGCCATATCACAGCCAATCGCGAGAGACTCCAAGAGAGTCACACAACGGCGTGGCGCTGCGCGCACACCTTGCCGCACCTAGCGATCTCGCAGATCGAGGGCGGGACGGGTGGGCTATAGTCAATCGAGAGAATAAACAAACCTATCTTCTCTCTTCGTTTGCCCCCCTTTTAACGCCTCGGTGACACCTTACTTTACTCCTTCGGTGCCCTTTCCTCTGCTGCAACTCTTGCACTTAATGTTGGTGAGCAAAGACAAGGACAGTGCTGTAGTGACGAGGAAGAAGCTGCCACAGGCGCGGCAGATGATGCTGGCTGTGGTGGACTGGTTGGAGAGATTGATTCCTCATCGCTAACTCCTCTGGATCGGGCTCTGAACTGGCGAGCTACTCCCAACGGCTGAGAAGAAGTTCAGCCAAACATGAGATGAAGGGCATACCTGGATTGGGCTGATGTTATCTGCAGCTGGTTACTTGATGAGCCGTGCAGAGTGTCCTCCTCTGTTGGTGGACAAACACAGCCTCTGCAGCACCATTAACTCGTTTACCTCAGGCATCCCAGCCAGTCCGCCCATCAACAATGACTACAGGACAGGCACACTGGCCAGTACCTTCACCACATACAACTTCAACATGGGAACCACGATTGGAGCAGGACCCGACCCTGCAGGCGCCTGACTTTGGCATCTCCATTGGCACAGGCACCATAACGATCTACGATGGTCAACTGGATGATCAAAGAAGTATTATAGTGAACTTAAACATATGATAGGAAGATAGGCCATGACGTGTAAATACAAACATGTAGGTGCTTATAGAAGAACTTCGAAGGGGACCGCGCTCTCTGGGAGCCGAGAATACAAGAGGCCAATGGCCCTGGTTCCCTCCGGGGAGGTGTTCATAAATACCTACTGCAACAATTGCTTTGGGGAGCAGATGGCCAGCAGCAGTGGACACACCTCTGCCCTTGGCTTCCACCAACGTCCTGAGATCTAATTTTGATGTGGCATACCATATAAGTACCTACATATGACCATTTCCATTAGTGTTGACCTAAAATGAGAGGTAACACTACCGGAGGAGCAAAGAAACATAGACTTGCTCGCCATGCATGAAAGGATGAAGAAAGTTGACGTTGCCAATATGGTCCCTCTGCAGTTTGTCGGAGTGGTCCTTCTTCTTCATCTTCTTCATCTTCAGTGCTGCCTTGCCGCCCTCAGTCCACCGGACTCCAATACTTTGACTTCCTTCACGGTGACAGGGCAGTACGGCTCAGGTCCTTGGGGCCCAAAGTACACTAACTGTGTGGGCAACTCGATCACCAACGTGGCTTACATCCAGAACTTCACCTACTACCTCTCCGGCTTTAATGGCGCTGTCCCCATCCCGGCCACAGCCTACGTCCTTGACTCCAACTACAACCCGGTGCAGAGTGTGAACATCACCAACTTGCTTCCTCGTAACATCACGCACCCGACCACTTTCGCCGTTCCGGCAAACTTCCTCAACGTTGTGCCACTCACCACCACCTCTACCTACTTCCTCATCTTCTGCGTGGACAGCAACACCGGGAACTTCTCGTACGCCTACTTCGCAGGCCCGCCTACCTCTGCAATGATGTGGTGTCAGACACTTCCTTGTCTTGGCAACCCTGGACAATGGGCATTCGATGGTTTCGGAGTTGCCATAGCGACTACGATATACTACTCTGATGTTGCGCCTTCTCCCTCGCCCACTGCATCACCAACAGTGACACCTACCGTTACACCCACTCCATCGATAAGCATGTCACCCACAAGCACGCCAACCAATTCGCCCACTCGTTCCCCTACTTCCTCTCCCACTCCTTCTCCGTCGCCATCATCCACGCAGTCACCTTCTAACTCTCCCTCGAACTCACCATCCCCATCCAGCAGCGCCAGCACATCGCCCTCTCCCTCAGCTTCCCCCTCACCAGGATCAGCATCTGCACTGGTCAGTTGGCTCACTCTGGTGATCCTATATCTTCAGACCTTGTTGGCCTGACATGTTATGGGTGAACAACCTTTTCTCTTTCTTTCATGTCTTTCCTGATTAAAATAAACAACCCATAGGGTTGATGCACCTGAGTACAGCAATGATGGGGCTCTTGCAGCCAGCAATGACCGTGCTATCATAGGGCTGATAAGCCTGAATGAAATGGCTTGTTAAAGCAGCTGACAGGCCACAAATTCCCCAACATGTCCCCCACTCCCATTGTCATTGCAGTTACCAGCAAGATTTTCCACTCCTTGCTAGGGTTTGAGTCGTCAGTCCCCAATACAACTTGGTTGGTTCGTGTTGTTGCCACGACGTCAGAAAAACTTACATTACAGGTCACAGCTGGTGATGATAGTCATCCTCAACATCAAGTGCGGCATTGAAGCTGACCATGCCTTGGCCACTCGTTTTCTTGCGCCATCGCCACCAGCCAACGAGAGAGATGGCACTGATGATGCCGATCACAGCGATGACAGCCACGGGCACAGCAACGGCAACAGCAATGATGAGACCTATGTTGTCACTTCCTCCTCCTCCACTTCCTGGCTTGGATCCAAGCAGCACTCCCATGTCTGCTCGGATGATTGTCACATCAAGGAGAATCAAGCAAAGAATGGAAAGGGAAGAGAAGTACCAGGATCATAAGAAAGAGTTGATGCAAACTGAGGGAACCTCACCACGAGCTCCGACGTAGACTGGTCCATCTCAAATTGAAGGGCTACAGCGTGTTCCACCACGTTGCCGTCGATGTCAACAGCGTCGATCAGCCTCAGCTGGCTTCTCGTCTCAGGGTCGTTGGGATACTGTCCAGAGAGAAGAAATGTGGTCACTCCTGTCGATGGACTGTTGTTCATTCTCGTGAATGATGAAAAGTGTGGCTTGATCTCCATCCTCATCTCGATCATGCTGCCAGTGGCCTCGGCAGAGAGCCATGGCCAGTGGGAGAGGTTGATGGTGAACTTGGCAAGAGAAGGAAGCACACCGAAAGCCAGGTCTCCCACACTCACGTTGGTGCTCTTGTCGAACAGGAAGAACTGCAGCTCAAACAGACTTGCTGCTGTTGCGTTGCCTGATGATGAAAAGGTCAAGTGGGAAGAGAACAAGAAGGAAGCCGAGGATCCCATCACAGTGTCTTCCACTTGCTTCCAACCACCTAAAGTGAGCAGGGCAAGTGAGCAGGTTCGGCTTGTTTATTATTGTCCTTTCAGCAAGAAAGATGCGTACCATCAGTAGGGAAGGCTTGTTGAAGGAGTGAGCCGTTGGATGCCAGCTCTTTGAGGCTTCCCAAGCTCAACCGAACTGAAGAGCTTGTCTGCACTCGGTTGCCTTCATCTGCATGCATTCACGCAGTTCAAGCCACGACTTAGAGGTGCCACACGTTAGTAATGGTGAAGGAATGCTCACCTTTAGGAAGGAGCACAATGTCAGGAGCAGTGAGGTTGAGTTGCAGCACAGGCACTGATGCCACGCTGCTTGTGTTCGAGATCAGGTACACTGGCGACGAGCTCGGCGAAACTGAAGGTGTAGGAGAAATGGGCGGTGATGGTGATGATGCTGGTGGGCTTGGTGAGGTTGAGGGAGTCACACTGGGAGACAGAGATGGTGACAGGTATACTGATGGTGAGTTCGAAGGAGTAACACTGGGTGAAGGAGACAAGGAAACTGATGTCGATGCAGTTGCGCTGAGTGATGGCGAAGCAGATGGAGACTGTGAGAGTGATGGCGAAGCAGATGGAGACTGTGAGCGTGATGGCGTTGTGCTGGGTGAGGTGGAAACTGAAGGTGTCGGGGAAATGGAAGGTGATGGTGATGATGCTGGTGGGCTTGGTGAGGTTGAAGGAGTCATGCTCGGTGAATGTGATGGGGAGCTTGTCACACTCGCCGATGTACTCACTGAAACGCTTGGGCTTGGACTCGGGCTTGGACTAGGGCTTGGACTAGGGCTTGGACTCATGCTTGGACTCGGGCTTGGACTCATGCTTGGACTCAGGCTTGGGCTGAGGCTTGGGCTGGGGCTTGATGTGAGGGACACTGTAGGGGACGAACTGCCACCGATGGCTGGTGTGCATGCTGGTCACACCAAAAAAGAGGATCAAGAATCAGTGCATGCGCCGAGCCTACACAGAGACATGATACAGGCCACACACCCTGCCCAGTTGCTCCATTCACAGCTACAACATCAATCGTTCCAGTTGAGTTCCAGCCTGGAGCAGTGCCTGAACACACAATTCCTGTGAAGTGTTTGATTGAGTGAGCTTATGTGCGAGTCATATCGAATGCACTTCTGCACCTGAGGCTTGTGATCCACTAACAGTGATATTAATATCTCCTATCTGATTCCATGATCCACCCTTACTCAGGTCCACCCCTGCACCAATTGTGAGTGAGAAGCAACATGCGGATAGCGTGTGCTCACGTGTAGGGATCACCACGCCACGTACCGCTGGCGTTATTGTTGGTCGAAGAGACAGACAGTATCGCAAGGTTTGTCTGCTGCCACTGGCCTCCGTTGATGAACTGGACGCCCTTTCCTCCGCCCGTGACGGTGATGTTCACCTGACCGGTCTGCAGCCATGCAGCAGCCGGCGAGATGCCCATGCCTGGGATGAAAGAGGGTTACCCCATGTACAGATATCTCATCACACCCTTGCATCACATCCCGTACCTATGGCCGATGAAGTATTCAAGACGATGGTCAGGTCTCCTTGCTGAATATAGTTGGCATTCCCGGACAGATAGATGCCTGTTGTTCAGCTAAGTCAGCATTGGTGTCGATCCGTTTCGGTCAGAGTATGACGAAGAGCTCTCCGTGCAAGTGTGTATGCATGTACCTCCAGTCGTTGAGTATATCGTGGTCGAACCTGTTTGAGTGAGGCGTGCACCAGACCCAAGCTGCACATGACCTGAAAGGAGCTTAGTAGCGCAGCTTTTAAGTCCCACCTTCATGAGGAGGAGGATGAGCACGGAAAAGACAGTACCATTCAGCAAAACTACATCGCCGGTCATCGTGACGTTTGAGTTAAAACTAAGACAGAGCAAAGTTGGGTCACAGTTAAGTGTGGTCGGAGCTAGGAAGCTGAAGTTCGCCCATAAAAGTCAAACCAAATCTCCATTTTCAATCGGAGTTAAAGAAGGGGCACGTACTTGAGGGAGACCGCCAAGTTTATCACTGCGTTTGACACCCAGTAGGTACCTCCAGTCACGTCGACAGTGTCCCCGTTGTAAATCGTGGTGAGCCAGGTGGAGTTGAGCGTTGTATAGTCACATCCGCTCCCACATACTGTGGTTGGTTTCATCTTCATCATCTCATCTTCATCTTTTTTCTTTGACACGTACCCGTCCAGACGATCGCTACACAAGAGTGCCCGAAGAGAGCAAATACACAGAGCACGGCGACCACCCTCCACACAGGAAGAGGACACGTGCCGCGCATCCTCCTCGTGTATTTTGAACCGTAACGCTGCAGAGGAAGGAAGGAGTTTTGTGTTGGAAGTGACGAAGGTTTGATTGCTGTGAAAACGGGAGAGGAAGGAAAGGAAGAGCACAGGATCATGATCCTGGCCACGGCGTCTCGGAGCTGATGCTATTGGTGATTAATGGGGAAATTTCATGTTATGACCAATAAAAACGTCTTCCTGTCACATCGGGAACACAACACCGGCCTCAAACGCCACTTGTTCTTCATGTTTCCATAACCAAAGGCCAACATTTATTCATGATGAAACTTTCCTTGATCATATCTAAAAAGCATGTTCTTTGTTTTATTCTACTTATGTTCTGTGCTGACACATAACTGAGTAATACTCCCACGAAAATTCAGCTGCTGACCATACCAAATTTGTTGGAATTCTAGACATTCCTCAGGCGCAGCTCAGTTACGCCAATCACCGTGCTGCGGTCGTCATACGTAGCAACCAGTGATCGCATTACTGAGGTACCTTTCCGTAAATACTATGTTTATACAAACCAATAAATCATTCTCTCCTTACACAACTTGCACACATTACCCTTTCGTCCACAACCATGTACTCTGCTTATCAAATTTTGGTTGCCTGAGAAGTAAAAAATTTAAGGCATTTAAGGCTCTTTTACTTTTTGCACCACAATGGTTCTCTTGGAAGTCACATGTTGGTTGGGGGCCGTGGCGAACATCCCACTAGAATATCTCATTTTCATGTACGTTGGCTGGAGTAGAGTGTCACGCCCAGGGCCAGTCTCCTACAAAGTGCGGGCCATAGGCTGTGCTCTCCCCGCCATCTCGTTACTTGCCGGCGCGGCTGGTCTCGCGCAGCGCTGGGAGGTCGCACACGCTCATGGTGCTGCCTCCCTCTGGGGTGCCTTCTTGGGCTTCGGTGTGCCCATGCTGCTCTCTGTGGCCGAACTTCGCGTCTTCTTCCTCCTTTGAAGTCTAGAGGTCAGTCAGGCCCCTTTCATTGTTTGGATGTGTCAGCTGACACTTGCCGGCCCTCAAGGATTAAGTGGATGGCCGGCATGGAAGACCAACATACACACGTGAGGCTGGTTGATATGCCCTTGTTCTTCTTCAAGAAGAAGTCTCTTCTTATCTAATACGGCCCATAAAGTTACACTCCATCATTTTCCCTTTTACATACAAGTGAACATTATAAAAGATAAATGAACATCTGATGCACCATTCACTTCTTCTGTTGACCATACACATCCCGAGCCAGATAGGCCTTGATACGCTCCCTGCCTTCAACGCGTTCGTACAGAAGCTTCACTGCGGGATAGGCCTCCAGAGTGCTACCAACTCTTTGGCCAAGGTTGATGAAGAGCATGTGCAAGGCCGTCCACAGAGATAGGTCGGCGTAGCTCAGCTTGGATCCGACCAGGTGGCCGTTGTTGCCGTTCTTGCGAAGCATGGCAGAGAAGAAGTCCAAGTACTTGGGGAGGGTCTCACTGATCAGAAGCTCCGTGGCTGCTGCCAGTTCATCTGCGGGTGTGGCCCAGAAGGTTTTCGAGATGAAGCCCCTGAGTTCGACGATTCCCTCATAAGCCTGATCGATTAGTGCGGTCTCGAGCTTATTCTCCCCATTGTAGCCATGCTTGTCAGCAAGATAACGAGTGATGGTCCCTGTCTGGACCAGGATGAGGCCTGGTTCCTCATACAGCGGCACCTGGCCAAACGCAAGCTTACCTATGTGGAGCTGTGAGACGGAATGCATGCGTGATAGGAGAGCATCACGGAATAGTGTACCGGCGTCAATGAGCTTGGCCTTCTGTCCGCCCCAGTCCTCGTCATACACAAGAGGGACAAACTCGTAGTCCACACCAGCGTCCTCAAGCATGAGACGAGGCACCTCCGCCCGTGCGACAAGGTTGAAGGGTGGGCTTGCTGACGTTCAGCGACATTCTTGTGTGTGGAGAGTCTAGCGGTGATAGTGAAGGTAAGTGGTATGATGAGTCAGGAAGGCAAGCTTTAAAAGGTTCCCACCCTATTGACGGCTGGGGTTGTGGCGCCTGTTCGCACCAGTCAGGAACAGCAGAAATTGACGGACCAGTCGCGAATAGAGAAATTCGGCATGTTACCGCGGCACGACAACATTTTGGCCAAATCGAAATTGTTTCGAAAATATAAAATCTGTTACCTGGAGGGAAAACCAACTCAGGCGTACAATTGCTCACACAATAAGCTTGGACGACCGCAGACTTCGGTCGAGCCGGCCGGCAGCATGTGCTCGTCTGATGCACGGCAGACGACTGAGACATAGCGTACATCCCACACCACCCACAATGACGGCGGCAAGCCACCATAGCAGCGCATACGCCTTCGCCGCCATCTGCCACTGCATCAACTTCGACAATCAGCATGATTGGGTAGCGTGAGGGGCCAATTGAGTTCTGATGAAGGCGTACCGCACGAAGTTCACCAATTCGGAAGTAAGGGTTGAGCTGATCTTCAGGTAGTTCGAAGGAGGAGGCTACAGGGTACATGCTCTCGTAGAACTTCCGTACCACCTGGCCACAACGCATTCGTGATCAGAAGCTCCCACTCACCTGACCACAGAGAACGAGTCAAACGTACAAGAAGAGTGGCGTTTGCTTGGGGATGTGAATGGTCGATATCATCGTTGAGGCACACGAACTTGGCCGGTCGTACGAGGATGCCGTCCAGCTGGGCCTGAGCCCAGTTGGGATCAGCGTGAATCATTCGAAATGCAACATCCGTTTGTGTGTCACCCAACTCAAACCTGGAAAGTTAACTAAACTTTAGCCTTACTCAGCGCATTAGAAGAATCAAAAGGGAAGAGCATACCTCGGCGGAGAGCTGGCCACAAACCATTGGGCAATGTTCCCAAGCACTTCAGGGCAGCGTAACAGAGAAGAGAACGTGATACGTCCCCTCGAATCAGAGGTACTGTTATGGGCAGAGGACGCCTCCATGCCGCACTGATTGCGCATGCGATCCACGAACTCGTTGAAGCCTACATGGTTCAAGGGTGCTCCGTGGAGTCGAAGGTACAGTGTCCTGAGCTCATTCATCTCCAACTCGCCTGATCCATCGCCATCCACAGCCTCCCACAGTGTTTGCGTGAGCACAGGAGGGTGCTGCAAGAGAAAGCGTCAGCTTTGGCACAGCCTGCACCGCAACCAGCTCAGGGGGACAAAATGGTACCTGGTGCATCATGAAGTAGGTGTAGGAGAATGCGAACTGCATGTCATCGCTGGCGCGCAACTGGTGTGATGAGGTCCGGGCGAACTGCTCTGGCCACCGAGCATGCATGGCCTCAAGAATGGGCTTTTCAATATACAGAGGCATATGGGCGATAACCTGTTGCAAGCAGTGTTAGCGATGACCGGAGATCCATTGGTGAAGACCGAAAGAAGGACCAACCATTCGGTGGGCATGTCCGAACTCTAGCTCGAGTAGCTTGTTCACATACTGGAGCGAATCAGTGAATGAATCCAGCAGATGACGTGAACCAGACTTCTTGCCTCCATGAGGTCGCTCCCAAGGGAAGACCTCAGGCTCAGGACCTTGATGGATGTACTTCGTAAGCGCAGCCAATAAGTTCTTTCTGAGCTCGCTTGTGCTTTGTTCTCCAGCCGCCTGCACGGAAGCCAACAATTAGTCAGTCCGAACCACGCGATTCGACATTCGCACCATCAAACTCTGGGCTGCCTCCCGCAGTTCTGTGGCGCCTTGACTCCCATCATCCGCATCACTTATCGTCAAGTCCTCATCCGAAGAGAGTAGGCTACGGCTAGACTGCGGTCGTCCCAGGTGCACACCCGAAACGCAGTCGCCTCCGTCCCAATTACACATGCTTGTGTTGCATGGCCTGTCCCACCATGAGGCATCAGCGACAACCTGCCTCCAGCAAAACAAGAAGGAATGAGGTACAAGTCACAGTAGCCATCGGCGACCCGAGCTGCTGGGCATCCTGGAGCACAGTCGGGAACAGGCCATGCAAGGTAGACTTTGGCTCCCTTGGAGTCCGTGTAGAAATCCTCAGGAAAAACAGGAGCACCAAACATAAAGTCGTCGTTGAGGTACAGGAACCGATCCGAGAGACCCTCAATCCTGTGAATGTTGCTCTCGATGGCTGGAGAAGAGAACGTTGGAAGGTGGGACTTATTCAAGAATATTTCCTCGTGCGTAACGATTCTGGCGTGGCGATCATCAGGTTAAATACGAGGTTAGGAGTTAAAAAAATGGAACAAACTTACTTTACACGAGGGTTGGACAAGTCGAGCCAGTTAGGCACTTGGCCGTTGGTCACGATGTAAATGTTTCTCACCCACGGAGCATACTTTTCCAGTGACCTGAGGGAGAAGCGTAGCCCCTTCGAAATGGGTTAGTACATTCAGCAGTTGGTAAAGAATGCTGAAGTTCCTCACCTCATTGTCGATGAACCGGTTCATCGCGCCTGCGTCCTTTGGGTTGTCTGCGCTCTTCTTTTAGTTTCATCGCTACTCTCACCAGTAGGGGACAACATACCACCGGAAAGAAGGGCGCGAGTCCTTTCCAGATCTGGCAAGCGGCACAAAATAAGTCCGACTGTCAGCCAACTTAACAATGCGACACCTCAATCGTACCTCTGAGCATGAGTGGATCAGAACCATTTACCCAAGTGTAGACCACGTCGATCGGAGTGGCTGAGTTCGTGTGTAGAGAAGGAATGTTGGGGGAGGAGAAGTGGTAGCAGAACGCCACGATGTAGACCAAGAAGAGAAGGAGCAGAAGGATGGTGACTGAGATCCACGAGCGAGTCTCTGGCATGCGTCGAAGGTCATGCATCCACTTGCTTAACTTTGACTTCATTATTGAAGTGTGTGGAATAAAGTGTGGGAAGTGAGGCTGGGCTTCTTGCTCTAAGATGGTAAACTAAAACGATGCACAACTTGATAGTCTCATGGTAAGATCGACCCTTCGGAAAGCCCCGCAATCATGAAGCAGACGAATTACAACTGCAGACATCCACCACCAAGCAGACCAGGGGTCACGTGAAAACACAGTGAAGGCTGCCCAGTTTGCTGCTCATCGCCAACGCCCTGGCCAGTTCCTGTCGGCAACCATCTGAGGGCATGCGCCACAGACTCCTTGCTGCGGGCAGATGCAAGTGTGCGCACCGAGAACAGACAGAGAGACGACTCGTGAGCAGAACTCGTTAGAGGTCAGTGCGAAATTTCACCTAATTTGGTTGTTTCAAATTCCACAGATTCTGCTTTGCCAAGAATTTGGAATATGCATGCCAATCATAAGATTATCCATCCTGGCATGTATGGTAAATTTCTATTTTAGTTTCTTTGGTTTATCAATTTATCGGATGCTCGCTTAGGTAGCACCCTTGTTGGTCTCCTCGTCGTAAGGGCAGCCGTTTGCCAGCAGCCATTCAAGGACCTCATGGCGGCCTTCGGCAACCGCCTCGACACACGCGTCCGAGCTCCATGGACAGCCATGAGCTCGCGCCCATTGAAGAACATGCAGCTTGCCGCTTCTTGCTGCAAAAGTACAAGTCTCCTCATCCCATGGGCATCCGTTGGCACGCACCCATTCAAGTACGCGCAAGTGGCCTCCTCTGGCCGCGAACGCACAAGTCCAATGATCCCATGCACACCCGTTGGCCCTCAGCCACTGCAGGACTTTGAGATGACCACCATCCGCCGCCATCGAACAAACCTCCGGTCCCCACGGACATCCGTTAGCATGTGCCCACTTGATTACCTCCAGCTGGCCGGTTCTCGCTGCGTTTTCGCACGTGCGCTCACCCCAGGGACAATCGTGGTCACGCATCCACATGAGCTCTTCCAAATGTCCTCCTGCAGCGGCACCGGCGCAGGCCTGCCTTGACCACCGACCGCCGTTGGCGCGGGCCCACTTAACGACGTCCAGATGGCCAGCTGCAGCACCCAAGTCAATGACTGCCTCCGTCAATTTACATCCGTTCGCGCATGCCCACTGGAGAACGTTCACATGTCCGTTCTGTGCGGCACGGAAGCAAATCCAGTCATTGATGATCTGTGGCTTGTCCTGCGCGCGTAGCCACTCGAGCACATGAACGTGACCTCCGATGGCTGCACGCTCGCACGCAAAGTCATTCCACGGGCAGTTGTTGTCGCTGGCCCACTGCATCACGTCTAGATGGCCTCCTTGGGCAGCCTCAGCGAACGTGTCCTTGCTCCATTCACATCCCTGATCGCGGGCCCATTGCAGTACTGCCAGATGGCCTCCCCGCGCGGCCGCCGCGCAAGTGGTCTCATCCCACGTACATCCATTGTCGCGCGCCCACTGCAGTAGGGACATGTCGCCACGCCTGGCCGCAGCGGCACACGTGGTGTGGTCCCAGGGACACCCATTGGCCCGCGCCTCGTCCCACCGACAGCCGTTACTGCGAGCCCATTGGAGGACGGAGAGCCATCCAGCTCGAGCCCACTGTGCGCATAAGCGGGCGGGAGGAGGAAGAAAGAGGCCAGCGTCCTCCCCCTCTCCCTTGGCGCTGACTGTTCGGTCCCGGAGAAGTTGGTACCAGCGACTACACACGAAATGGCAGCAGGGCCAACTGAGTGTGTCCACGCGTTCCAATATCGTCCACACCACTTCTACGGGAAGGAGGTCCATTGCAATTAGGACTCTTAAAACTCTCTTTTCTTTTTGTGCTGGCTCGACGCAGTAATGCCACCGAGAGGCCGAACCCTGATATTTGATTGGCCGAAGTTCTTAGAGAATGAAACTGAAAAGAAAAAGAAAGAGAAAAAGAGTAGCGGACAAGAAGCACCGGTCAGTGGCAATTGCTATGCGATTGATAAGGCTTAGAAACCCAACAACTTTGTAGCACTTGTGGAGAGTGTCCCGCCTCCAATTGAAGAGGCTGAGAGCACGCGTGGTGAGGGTGCATTTATGATAGCTATGTGCCCTAGACTGGACGATGGTTTTGATCTGGCAGACTTGTGGGAGTACCTCAACAATGATTCTTGCACAGCAAGCACTACCTGAAAAGACTCTTCATCAAGGTGATACACTACGTGTTGTCTGATTCTTCTGCTAAGAGTGTAGAGGCCTCTTCCTATTTCGATTGAACGTTGGTAAGGTGGCCATGATCAAGCAGATGCAAATGCACCTGCTCTATCGACTGCTTCACCCTGGGTACACACACCTTAGTGGATCAAAGGACGAACAAGCAGAGAGGGGAAGAGGGTTTGTTTCGTAAGGTATCTGTCACTTATCACACAATGTCCAGAGGTCAATACAAGCGGAAGCACAGGGAAAGTGGGCTGAGCTGCAAAAATGTACGCTTCTCCTTCATCCGATCGGATCTTGATTCCAGAGATGCTTGTCACCACTACTGCTGTTGAGTAGCTCCCGCACCTCGGCCGCCCTGTCGCATGGCCAGCTCGGCCGCGAGCTTGTTCTGCAGTGCAAACTGAGGCACGTTGGGAGGCACCCCGGGTGGACGAGCTCCCGGTGGAGGCATGGAGTGGTGCGGGTGTGCTGGCCCACCTCGCCCAGCACCAGGCGGCACGGGGAGTGGAACACCGGTAAGAGGTGGCAAATCCGGAGGTAAAGTAGGAAGCGAAGGTAGTGGCGGAGGGCCATCCGGGAGTTGCGGCGCTTCGGTGTACGAAGGAGGTCGAGCAGGCGGCGCGGCGTAGTGAGGAAGGGGCGGGGTGAACGCAAGCAGAGGTGGGGAGAACGCATGCGATGGAGATGAAGTAGATGAGGGAGACGGAGGTCCAGCGGACTCGGATGGAGTAGCGGGTGCCTCGCTGGGTAAAAGTTCATGCGCGTTCGACACAATGAACTGTGTTACAGTAGCGGCATTGCTGCAAGCAAAGAAGGCACTCAGTGTAAGATACATACGAAGTACGTATCTAAACCGAAGGAGTGTGCGCACCTGCTGTTGGCCAAAACTTCGAACGCTGACTTGTCGGAACGGAAAAGGTTAGGAGAGAATACGATTGCCAAGTTCATTGGTCGCATCTTGTTGACGTCTCCGAATTGTGCAACATCGTAGAGGAAGTGCATCAAATACCGAAGCAGACTGGAATAAATCGGAACGTCAATTGACGTACACGAAGCACTGGCAACGGTGAAGCAAAACGTACATTTTGTTCTCAGCAGGAAGCCTCTCGATAAGCGCCTTGATCTCGGACATAACACAGCCCGCAGCTGACATGAATTCGCTATACAGTTCGAAAGTCATAAGGGGAGGATTAAGCTCCCTAAAGAACATCTTGAGCAGGCCACTCACAGCATGCACATCGGTATCTGAGAAAAGTGGCAAGATGAGTTCCCGAAGATCAACGAGTCCGATGTGCCCATGGGGGAAAGTACTTGGAGGAAAATCTATGGTATTCACGTCGGCGGCGCTATCGAACTCTTGCTTGAAGGCAACGATATCGATCTGCTCGCCTGATACGCGGAATATGCCTTCCGCCTCCATACCGTGCTGCCGAATGTAATTGACGCACTTCTCGACAAGGATAGGAATGCCGCTATCTCGTCCCTCCTTTTGAAGAACCTGCTGCAGAGAAGTGCCGAAGTAGGCTCCTCCCGTTGAGGCCTTACCGCCCTTCTCCACGGACTTGGCGACATACTTCGATGCACCGCCCTTTTCGATGAGCGCCTTAACCCAAGCGTTGATCTCCTCCTCGTCCTGGTGGAGAAGAAGATAATCTCCGCGAGAAGAGCTTGAGATGAGGAGAGCGGATTTGCCCTTGAGCTTTTCATCCAACTTCTTGACTGAGCATTCCTTAAGATCGAGTGAACCTGTGGCTTCTTTCAAACCTGACTCGGTCTAACAAAGGCCAAGGAGATCAGCATGGCACGCGTTTGGTTATTTTCAGGTTCAGGTACCTCTTGCACAGCCTTGTACCAATAAAGATGATTGTTACGTAGTACAAACCAACGCTTCCGTCCTTTCTTTTCCATCCACCCATGCTTATCGTTCTGCATAAGTGGAGAACGAGTTATGAGCACTTGCATGATTAATGAGACACTGTTTGTCTGTACCTCTGGCATAACGTCCGGTCGTATCGATGGCGTTCCTTCCTCAGAAATCGTTCCTCGGTGATCCCTTTCCTTGTCGGGGCTAGCGCCAGCAAGAACAAGAGCAATCACCCAGTCCTCCATTTCATTCAATGAAGAAGCCTGAAGCAGGTATTCACTGTCTTGACCAGGCGTAGACGAATAAACAGCAAACGCGAAGTAACCTGATCACAAGATATATATACGCAACTTAACACCCGTTAACGATTTTCGAATATCGTCCAAATGTACCATTTCCAACTTCGCCTATCTGCGCAAGAGAGATGTCCTTGGTCTTGATGGATCCATTTGGCTTCTCGCCCTTTTCATGCTGTCGGGGCTGATCATACCACGATAGATCGCCCTGCTTGAGAACAAACCATCTACGTTTGCCCTTCTTGTCAAGCCAGCCGCTCTTTTCCGCAATGAGGAATCCACCGGTTGCCGCTTGCATATCCGCTGCAGGACAGGATAAGACGTCAGTATACGCGTTCAGTATTTTAACTACACACGAATTGATATGGTACCGTTGGTTGGGGACGCCTTTCTGACGTACGTTCCGTCGGCTAACTGGATACCATTCCCGGACTCAGTAGCTTCACTTCCCGCCACCCCAGGGAGTACTGACAGACGGCGATTGGGTGCAGCTACGTTCAACGTAGATGTGTTAGCCGATGCGCCACCGGTCACCAGTGCCGCGACCTAAGGGAACAATGCGCATTAGCTTTAATTCAGTTGAGAAGGTGTGCTCCACATACCCAGTCGCTACATTCGGTTTGGGAAGTAGCCGTGAGTGTGTATTCTCGTTTGCGGTCCTTTCCCGCTTGTGAGACAATATACAAGGAATACTTGCCGTTGGCCGGAGGCAGAATGGAGACAGTGCATGACTCAAGAAGCAGATAGCCATTGGCCTCCGCACTGTCGTCCTTCTGCATCTTATTGAACCACAGAAGCTTGCCGTTTTTGATCATAAAATAGCGCTTTTGTCCTTTCTTCTCTAGCCAGCCGCTCTTGATGGCCTATGGATAGATATGCAAGTGAGCCAGCAAGAACGCAAGTCAAACACGAAAAATGTGCTTACTGTTTGATCTTGGTTAAGACGTCCGATGACTTCGTTAATGGCGGTCATCCACTCATCGCATTCAGCTTGGTTACTCGCGAACAGGACATAGGCTTTGCCCACCTGCAATAATTAAAGGATGATGTTGGTTAACAGCCATTTTGGAATTGAGCAATGCAGTGAAGAGCCCACCTTGGGTTGCAATACGAAAGAATAGCCCTTTGGGCCGCGCTTCACGCTCACTTCTTTCAGCGGCAGACTGCCCTTTGCTTTCTGTGCTCACAAGGACAATGGTTCACATTTAGCGTCACCCAACGGCAGATATCGGGCACACAGGTGGATATTCCGAACCTTCTCAGCGCCAGTCTTGGAAAGGAACCACATGAGGCTGTCCGATTTGAGCACGAACAGCCGCTCCTGGCCCTTCTTGGTCAGCACGCCGCGCTTCTCCTGCACAGGAGGAAGCCACAGCAACACAAACACACAAAGCGTTAACATTTCTGGCCTTGCTCTTATCTCCGAACAAATGGCCGACCAATGGCAATAGCGGTTAATTAAAAGAATTTTATAATACCTCTTTTGAACAAAATATGATATCTACATATTGTCCTTATCTTGTCTTATCATTATTCCCTATTTTATCTTTAAAAATAAAATAAAAATGAAGGTGCTGCACGTACGAAGAGGTCGTCGCCGCCCTGTTCGGCTTCGGCAGAACGAGCGATGGCCGCACGGATTTGTTCCACCCAGTCGTTCATTTCTGAATCGGATGCAGCGGTGAGTTCGTAGTAGTTCATCTCTCGCAAGTTGCTCACGATAAAGGTGTAGGGCTTGTCATGATTGATCGACACTGCATAGCCCTTGAGTTCGAGGCAACCCTTGACATCTTTATGGTGGAACGTGACGGCCTGTGTAGAACAGTACGGCCCGCCCCCGAAATTTAATTATGATTTATTTTTGTGGAACAGTTTAATCAAATGAAAATGGAAAATATAATATTGTTCAAATTAAACGACAAAGAATCGCAAAATTATTGATTCATGAATTACCTTTTGTTCTTTGGCGAACCAGTAGAGGGAGTTGCCCTGAAGAATGAACCATCGCCGCTGGCCCTTCTTTTTGAGCCACCCTTGTTGTATGGCACGTGGGGATGCCAGCTTGGTGTTGCTCATGTTGGTCCTAGAAATAAGCTTTCAATTCAAGTTCACGTTCGATGAACAGAAATTGAGGCGACGAGCAAAGATTAAAGTGATGGAGGAAAATCCATGATCGTGTGAGGGATCAGTACCTTTGCCTCTTCTCGTTTCTGGTGCTGAGAAAGCGGAGGAGGCGACAACTGACCGAGCGAACAATCTCAAGATGTCGGTTTGTGATCAATTTCACGAACGTTAGCTGGCCACAACGCTATTCGCTCGGCTACAATTATTTGAGCCGTCCAGCCCGGAAGATACCGGATATTTCCTTTGTTGCTGGCTGTGCTGCTTGAGATTCTTGGCCAAGCATCGAAATGAAATTCCTTAAATAGCTCGAATTCCATGAGGAATGTAAGACGCGTAGCAGTTTTCTGAGGCCATTTTCATTTGAAAATAGATTAATCAAGTAGCGGCCAAAATTTAGGAACATTGAAGCGAGGTGGTGGCAACGCCACCTGCTTCTCAGAGGATGAACATCATTAGCGGTGCATCTTCCGATGCATTGCGCAGGTGCCAGTGATCGTTTACTTAATTTTGTTGGTTCTTTACTTATTGAGATCCCAGCTTGTCGGTTGTGAGCGAGCTGCAGTTCTACTGGCGTTGTTTCACCTCTGCCGCAGTTCCAATTGTACGATCCCAATTTAATTGTTCCTTTAAAAAATGAAGTAACTTGATTTTCATTTTCATTTTCATTTTTTATTTTCATTTATTTATTGCGGGGAGTATTTTTAATGATATTTATTCAAACTGAGCATTTTTGTTTTGTACAGGAGAAGCGGCAGTACCTGCTCCAGTTCTTGACTAAGTTCGTGGCTGAGTTTGCTGATGTGGAGAGCGAACTGGTAGAACTCAGGTGAAGTGCAACACTTCATGCTCATTATGAGTCTTCATGAAAGTTGCTGATGATGTGAACGTGATGCTCCAAATCCACACAGGTATGGAGGTACGCGCTTGGTTGCACGCGAACTCGTGTGGCACTTTATCACACACATATCTGAACTGTGCCAAACGGGAAATGAAGTGTCCAACGATGAGTCTAAGGTAAGGCGTCTTGATGCACAGACAAAGACGAGCAATTGCTCCTAACGCGTATACGTACAACAGCACACACCCGCGGCTCTTATCTTTGAGTATATGAGTGGATTGTCGCGAGAAGGCGAAGGATTCTATCTGCTATGGGTTCTCGAGATACTCAGCAAGAATGTACGTACCATGGTTTGATTCCCTCAGCTCATTCATTCCCTCAGCTCATTCATTCGCTCTCCACCTTAGGTGGAAAATGCTCGGATTGCGAATGGCCTCGCTACTACGCTCGTTGCTATACTTGTGCGCTTGTTGGAGCTGCCGGCCGACTTCCTTCTTCGTCGCGAGAACATGGCATATTATCCTCACATTCCGGCCTTCTATACATTCCATTTTCCTCTGGTCAGCCAGCTCTTTGCTGTTGAGGAAATTCCACTCTGCTTGAGCTTTCTCGACACCGTCACTTCTCCGTCGTCCTCCGCCAGCGCATCGTCTTACTCCCCGACAGGGAACGCCAGAGTACCCGTTTCCGCTTCCTTCCTTCCGACGTCCTCAATTCCACCCGCCTCTGCTACTGTTTCTCCCTATTCCGCCTACGGTCTGGGTACAGACATTCCGGCTCATGCGATGTTAGCGAGCTTGTGCTATCACATCCTGGCACTACTCTCGCATTTGTTCAAGTATTCGGGAACGCTTAAGGAACTCGTTCAGTACAAGAAGCTCTCAGCATTCATCGGTCTCTTTAAACCTCTCTCCGGTGGCGCTCGTCATTCTAAGCATCGCTCGCGAGAAAAGAAGCCAAGCTCGGCCAGCTCAGGTATACACATTGCCCGCGCATATGTTCGTTCGTTGGAGTCACGAATAACGAATACCCGCAGATACTCTACGTTATGCGTTGGACGCCTTTGGATTATTCGCCATACAGAGGCAGCTCATACGTTCAATGGCCAGTCTGTTCATAACCTCGTCGAGAAAGAAGAAGAGGTTAGCCTTTCTCGACTTGTACAGTTTCTATAAGTACTGAATTATGTATGTTTGTCACAGCATCGAACTCATACATCACCAACGAGTTCTGCAGCTCTTGCTAAATAGCGTCTATAAGTACGGTGACAAGCTCTCTACGACCATCACTCTAGAATTGTGCCAGCTAGTCGTTTTCACCCTGCGGGCATCGTATCCTCTCTCGACTTCGCTTCTTGACGACTTTATCGGCGAAGGCGGCTATCAAGTTCTTACGCTCAATCTCATTTCGGTGAGTAAGAAGGGGAGTCGTGAAGAGATTGCCAAGTTTATCGGCCTGGTCACTCATCTTCTCTTCATCGGAGATCGCAACGTTCTCTTTTCTCCTCCACCTGCTTCCTCGTCAGCGGAGGTACCCGCTTCTCGCAAGGACTCGCGCAATAAGGCGAAGCAAGTTGATCCTGAAGAAGAGGCTAAACGTTTGCTTGCACAGAAAGTTATCAGTATGCCCATTATCCCTTCTCAGCTTGTCACAAGAGGTGCACTTTCTCACGTTCTTTGCAGGTGAAGGCCCCTCGAGTAACTGGCGTAATCTGGATAGCTGTAAGATCCTCTTTAATGCCTTCGCTTCGTGCAACTCTACGGAGGTCAAAACAGATCTACTTCGTACCCTCCAAGTGATTCTCTCCTTGCGCGTCACGCTCCCGATTGGCACGTCTTCTATGGCACATCTTCTCGCTGCTGCCGCATCGCCTTCTTCTACGCCAACCTTAGGTGATGATCAACAACTGCCTCTACCTTCAGTACCAGTACCGCCAGCTTCCACAGGTCGTTCGACGATATCCTCGGGGTCATCGAATTATAACCCAGCAGCGCTAACGGCCTCTGCAGCGAAGCCTGCCGCCTGGCAACTGACGACGCAGTTTGTTACCGTCACGGGCTACCAACTGCTACAGAAACGATTCGAACCGTTCAAGACTCTTTTCCTCCAATATGACACTCTCACGCTTCATAACCAACGGATGGTGCTCGCGATGATGGATGATGTGCTGCGGGGAAGCGATCTGCTTACATCTGAGCTGAGATCGTACTGTGGATTGTTACAGGGCAAGCGTCCTTCCACGATACTTCTCGTCTGCCAGCATCTTATTTCTCTCATTCAACGGTATGTTGGGCATGCCCAGACTCATATGGAATTTAAGTTTAACTGACTTGGGTTTTCCAGAGGGATGATCAGTCGTACTATCTTGCGAACCGTGGGACTAGTACCCATCCTGCTTGACTACTTGACCAATCCATTGCACCTTTATTGCGCCTCCGCTCTCATCGGTAACGAGGAACGTAAGCTTTGCATGGATTTGGTCAAGCAGGACTCCTCAGCACCTGCTGAGCCAGTGCCAAGGAAAACGCAAGCTCCCTCTACAGATGAAGGAGAAGCTGATATTGATAGTCAAGAGGATGAAAGTGATGAGGAAGAAGAGGAGGAGTTGGAGGACACTAGCACTGATAGCGATACCGAAAAGCAAGATGAAGGGCGCCCAGAGGAACCTAACCAAAAGAAAGACGAGGAAGTGAGACAAATTCTCTACGCGCTGTGTCGGCGTATGCTAAAGCTCACGCTTCACTTCCTGGTGGGGAATGTTGGCAATCAAGATGCCTTCCGGAAGAGCGATGGTCTACGGCGGGTGTATATGCTACTCAATAATGTTGCTCTGCGCGGACCCGCACTACGCGTTATCGCTGTTATCGCCATTGGATCATCATGCACGCCGTTACCGCAAGCTACCAAAGAACAAGCTGGCAGGTAAGAAGCAATTGAGATACAGATGAATTGCCATATATTAACCCGTATATTGATTTAGTTTGCAAACCGAAGACGTGGGTGGAGGCATCATTCGAGACATTATCAGTGTACTGCAGTCCTCAGGTGGTACCTCTGCGGTCAGCAAAGAGGTGAGTGGATTTTATGAAGCACCGCAGGCATTCTATTGCGCATATTCTCATATTCTGATCAGATTTTGGCAATGCGTCGCGACATTCTCATGGCATTATGCTACATGTTTCGCCACAATGCCCGTCTTAAGGTAAAAAGTGACCTTTCCGTGGGACAACTGATAGCTAATTTTAAAACAATGACGCAGGATGCCTTCCGTGCTCACGGCGGTTTCATATGGACGATTACGGTAATGAATGGCATTGGCAAATCCATTCATCGAGTTGATGAAGAAGTGGAAGGCACTAAGCACGCAACGGCTGGAAGCTATTCAGCTCCTGTTGCTAGCATGGCGGATGACTCGAGTGAGCGTGGGGCAGGAGAACCAAGGAAGGAGATGTCAAACTCTCCTGAAGCAGAGACAAGCTCGCCGCCTAAACCACAGCAAGACGTAGATAACGATGTGGAGCGGTCACAGGAGGCTTTTGTCTTCATCAAGACTCTTCTGAACACTCTCAGTATAGCCCTCACCGCCAACAATGAGAATCGTCGGTACTTCCGTACTGAGATACGCTTTATTGCGCTCGCGGAAGCATTGCAAGTACGATCAGCACTCGTTCTTAAATGTCTTGCTCCACCACTTACTAGATGCTTCATCGTTACTCCCAGACATGTCACTTTGTGATTCATGTTGGTCAACGCGCTATCGAACTCTGTGATGCCCTGATCGACATCGCAGTCAGGCAGTCGTGGCCGCCATCGTGCCCGATTCACTATAAGAAGTACGTCACCATTTATAACCGAGAACGCGAAAAAGAGGAGATGAGGAAACGTGAAGAATTGGCGAAGCGCAAGAGAAACCAAGCTGATGTCGACAATGGCTGTCTCGATGATGAGCAACAGTACTTTAGTGAGGAGACCATTGCATCTCCCCGTATACGACGCAGTAGTCGTACATTCTCGTCTGCTTCCTCGTCATCGTTCTCGGCGTGGGCTTCCTCTACGCGAGATAAGATAATCGAGGAGACTGTCAAGTCGTGTTCGATATGCAGAGGGCAGCTGGAAATCGAGAATCCGGAGATCTTCAAGATCATCGTTCAGCTCCTGGCATCAGCCCAAGACCGAACTGATGACCGTGACATATGCTACATTATCAACAAGCTAACCTTCCTGGCGACCCTCTCGCCGTCGAACCAGAATCTCATCTCCGAGGTCGAGGTCGTGTGCGACCTTCTGGATCACTTCCGTGGCATTCTCACTGCCAACATTGCTACTCTGTCGCTTACGGGCGCGACTATTCGTGGTTCTACTGCAAGGGAACCAGCAACTTCGGGCGGCATGTCGATCAACAACAGCGGCACTACAAAGGCCTTCCTCCACTCTACACTTTTGCGCTTTGTGTCGAAGATAGCGTCGCATAGCATCTCACTCCAAGCTCTACGCAAGTACCTCAAGCTGATGAAAGACCCGGCCGACTTCCCTGTATCTCTCTTGACCACCCTCGTAGCCATTGCCAAGCGGTACACATGACTTCTTTCTTCACAAGCATCTGACACTCAACTTATTTAACCTTTTCTTGTGTATAGGGATGGCCACGTAGTGCCGTCTTATTTCCTCAATTTTCCGAACAGCAAGTCGGGTGTCACACTGCCGCCCACAGAGGCCAAGTTGGCATGGCCCCCAGCCGAAGGCTACACGCTAGCCTTCTGGCTTAACCTGACCGATAATAAGCAACAAACGGTGCCTCTATCCGCGTCTTACCCACATGCCAAGCTTAGAGGCAAGCTTGCACCCGTGAAGACAATCTCCGAAGGGCAGGTGAACGCGACGGCACAGGTGACCAACATTGATCTTCGAGAACACAAGGCCGAGGAGAGCTACACTCTCATCTTCACGTTGAGTAATGGCAATAAGCACTGTCTCACGGAGGTATGAACACAGAGAATGGCAGTTGACAGTTACCATCATGGATAACCCTCTTGTTTTTCCCTACCAGGTACTCATCCGCGGAGGTGTGCTCACATTACGGCTCTCAGGCAAGTATCTCGCCACGTTTGATGACTTCAAGTTCCGAGAGAAGCGATGGTATCACGTAGTCATAACACACTCCCCCGTGCGCGGTCTTAAGGTGCTAAATGATGACCTTGATGTTGCTCGACTCATGTGAAATGACTGACTTGTGGTCATCGATCAACAGCAAAAGGTAGCCAGTGTGGCCAAGCTCAGTGTTGATGGCCTGCTAAGATGCACACTGCCGTTCCCGTATCCAAAACCGATGACAGCTCATTTGCTTGCCTTCCTGGGCACGCCACCTCTTAGAGAAGTAAGTGCAGGCGGTGTCCCTTCAAGCCAGGCCCCTCCGCCTGGCCAAGGGGGAAGTACAGCAGTGCCAGTCAGCCCAACTAAGGCTGCACCTGAATCCAAGACTGAGACACTACTGCAAACAACGTCTGAGCAACAGGAGGAGAGGCTCGGCGACATCTCCTTCCAGCTCGGCAATCTTTATCTATTCGAAGAGGCCACCGACGAGTCAGATATCTTGTTCCTCTACATGTTAGGTTCGTACATCAGTTACTTATCTGTTACAATATCTAAACACTCAGTCCCTCCCTTGGCTGTACCTATTCAGGTCCGAATTACTATGGCAATCTTGATGTAGACTTGAGCATCTTCCAGACATACGATGTCATCAACCCTGAGACCGTCAAGATGATGGCTAAGGGCGGCCCAATTTCGAGTGCCAATTCGTTGATGACGGGCCGCGGACAGCGTGGTCCTTCGGTGCGGGAGGTATCCTTCAGTGGCGAGGTACCCACGGGGATTCAGCAGCGGGATGACGTCAAGCTCGATGACAGTGGCGGATTGAAAGACTCATTGGGAGAGATCCCCAGACTGAGCAGTGACGAGCTCGGCAGTGGAGATCAATGGGATACTCCACATTGTCGTGACAATCATGCGCTCCTCCTTCTTGATCCGGGTCTCTACAATGACAAGATGTCTCACTTAGACGACAAGATCGTCTTCCTCTTTTCAGCGCGTAACACAGTGATGGCCCAGTCCTTCCGCATTGATGGCTATGGAACTGCGCGGTACGACTCTCTTCTCATACGCCCTACTCGATGAGGAACTCTAACACCATTGTCCGCTTTACACGCACAGAGCGCCACATCAACATCATCCGAATACCACGTCTCTGCTCGAAAGCGAGCAAAACGCACAGTCGTCACCCGCAACAGCTACACCACTCTCATCATCTCCCAGCATCTCCGTCATCTCGGCCAGCCCACAATTACCCTATACCGCACCCACTGCGGCCTCCTCCTCCAATAAGCGACCAAACACGCCTTCCAAGAAGACGAAGAGCCACATTCTACTAGCCAATATAGCTCATCAATATGAAGGTGTATCGGTGCGTCGTAGGCTCGCCATGCAGGAAGTTATCTTCAATATTGGTGGCTTGACCAACGTTCTCTGGTTCCTGTCAACGATTCCATCGCGTCAAGATATCATTACTAAGCTCTCGAAGATGAGACTGGCTACGGATCAACCACTGTCTTCATCATCGTCCTCAGCCCCAGAATCGGATAGCGAAGAGGCAATCAAAAATCGAAGTCAACGTCGAGCCAGGAGGGAAGCGCATCAAAGGAAGAAGACTCAAACCGAGGAAGAGCTTCTCGGTTGCATGAGTGATGAGGAGCGGCTGCTTCTCAAAGTGCAGTTAAAAGAATGCGTGGAACGGCAACGACAAGCCATACGTTTATTGCACAGGTACCTTTAGACACAAACCTCTGGACTGTTTGCTAGTATCTAATTTCTTCTGGTTTGCAATAGCCTTCTCTTAAATAATGCAAGGAACGTGAAGGAGATGCTAGACGTCAGCGGATATCAAATCGTTGCGAGGATCATCCGCAAACATCACTGGTACGTATTGGTGATTGCCATGCTTTCTTCAGTAGTCTCACTCCCGTTCCCTTTTTCCCAATTAAGGACACTCGATGAGACATTGCTTTCGTTAATGTTTAACGTTGCGGGGCTGCGCAAGAGCCGACCTCAATCGCTGGCTTACAGTCAATCCAGTCGTCTAAATCGGGCGCCTTCCTCCCGCTCTACGGCGACCTCCGCCTCTGCGCCACCGCCGCCGCAGCAGTCTGAAGGCGATAAGGTGATCATCACTCACTTCGCGGCTGATGTTATTGAGCTAACCTTCTTTCAAACACAGAAGCAACCACCCGCGTCATTCATCTCTAAGGTGAAAGATCTGGTGTGGAACGAGCCTATGCGCAAAGGTTCTCTACCTACTCCCGACCTATCTTCGTCCATTTGGAATGAGATATCCTCATCGCGCGAGCGCGAGCACGCCTTTGCCACGTCATCTCCGTTTGGGCCCTCCATCATCTTTTCGGACGGTGTTGTGGCCAATCTACCGGCCTTTGTGCATCTGGTACTTAATCGCAAATTGTGGAAGAATGCGCCCGTTCGAGTGCAGGAAATTGTCATGGAGAGTCTTGCCAGGTACTTACTGCTTCGGTTCCGTTGTGTGTTATCATCTTGTATCTAAACCTCCCCGCTCAGGTTGGTTACCAATCATGAACAAGCTTCGTTCAACGTCATGCGTTTCCGCGAAGCAGGAGTTATCGATATCTTTATGCGGATGTTCAGGGAGGAAGCCGATACTCTGTGTCTCGACTTTGCCCCCACCCTGATGATCATTCTGCGCTCGATTATGACCGATCCGCCACATCTCTCGGATTTACAGGTAATACTGAGACATTCCCATATGTATGTCGCACTCACATAGGTTATCTCTCAGCGAGTGGTGAGTTACCTTATTGCCAGTCATCACAAGTTCGGAATAGCACGCAGTCTCTCCGGGGCTTCGCCTGAAATTCGATCTATATCGGCCGATACACTCTCCAAATATCAGACTACGCCGACAAGGCTTGGGTAGGCTTGCTAGTTTGATATCCGCAGCTACTCTCTAGACTCACTTAGTATCCAGGCTTCGTACCCCCAGTTCTATTTCGACCAAAGGCCTGACACTGCCACCGCTCACACCACGGGAGCTGGCTGAGGCTAAGGAAGCGATGATGGCAGAGGAAAATGATGAATCTAACGGTGTTGTACGGTCTATTCGCGTGCACGTTCTCCAAATGCTTCTCGGTACTGCCTTCATACTAACCACGAAAAACCCGTATGTATGATAAATATAACTGAATCGTGATGAACATAGATATTGTAACCACTGGTGGGCCACAGTCAATTCGGGTCGTTGAAAGCGCTATGTCATTGGAGCTCTTACTTGAATTTATTCAGCATGAAGATGAGGAAACCCGTATAATCATACTCAAACTTCTGGATGTTTTCCTGCGAGACCCGAACAATCGAAGCCAGTTTGCCAAGATGAGGTATCGTCGCCTGCTTCTCTTTCAGAGGCCTATTAATCATTATTTTCAATTACAGAGGATGGCATATGCTCGGAGATATACTGAAGCCGTTCGAAGTGGGTGAAGAATTGTTGGCTGTGCTATTCGCGATGCTGTTAGGGAAACCAACGCACTCCACCAATGCACCTAACCTTGGTCCTGGTACATTAACTCGTGCGACTCATGATACACACGTGTGATCAAACTTACATGATACTCAATTTCAGGAGCCACTTCGGTAACACTCAACTTCCTGGGCAAACTTAGTGATGAAGATATAGTGTTGCAGCACCCCGGTGCGATGACCACAATTCTCGTACTCGTAAGCAGGTATTTTCATCTTTTCAGAATAATCTTGGCGAATCTGGAAGATTGAATGTATTGTGTATCCTGTCTGGTTCATATGCGCAGCCACTTCATTTTACCGGCCACCAGACATGCCGCAATCAAAACGCTGCATGATATCTTCCTTCAGAATGATATGGTTAAGGATCAATTTATCAACAATGCTCTCATTGGTATGCAGCCATTCCACCACTTGTTGGTTCCATGCGCGATCTGCCCATAACGAGTTGTCATTTCTTTTTAGATATGCTGTGTGATCTGTTTGTGGTCGGCTATGCCGAAAAGTTCCCTAATACGACGTCGCCTGCGTCATCCTCACAACCGTCATCATCAGTTACCTCGCCATACTCCACACCATACGCTGACCTTACTTCATCCGGCGAGGATAGGGTACTCCCTAAGGCTGATGATAGCAGCGAACTACCCTGGTACTGTCACCTGCCGTTTTGCGCACATCATCCAAAGCTAACAGCTGAGCAGTGTTGATGTAAGTGACGCTGAGCAAGTGTCGAAGCCGACGATTGTTCCAGCAGCTATGGATGTGCAGGAGGTGCTTCCCACGACCGCCAACACCGACGTTATAACTTCTCAACCGGAGATACCGAGGCCTGGCGCTGAAGACGAGAGCAATGAAGAGGAGAATGAAAAGGAATGGGAACTAGAGGAAGATGTCATGCGCTTCTTGAAGACTGTTGCATTGCACAGATGTGTTACGGGAACACCCAGCACAGCGGCACCACTCAAGCTTCTTGACGATATCTTGCTGGTATGTTGAAACCGTACCTTTCTTGCCACGACACATTGCATTGATTTCTCCCTCACTTATACAGAATCTGGAAGTCCTTGAGGGTCTGCCTCGTGAATACGTTGTAGGTTTGAGGGAACGATTATTGGTTGACGTATTCTGGTTCTTCAGAGATAACAACATCGTCAACTCGTCAACACTGCTTTCTGCATTCCAGAAGTACAGAAGCTTGTCCAGTTGGAACTCACTCGATAGCTAATTGTTCATGTTACACAGGATCTGCGTCCTAGCGCTTAGTTCGTGGCTCTGGCGTGACTCGCTAGTGTTGCTAGAATGTCACAAGTCGCCTATGTACACCAAGTGCGCCACACAACCAATTATACTTTGCGCTCTCGTGTGCCTCACTTTCTTGTTCCTTTTGTCTGAGTATATCTAGACCCTGGGCACAGAAAGCAAAGAGCTTCTTCAAGGAGGATATGCTAGGAATGATCTTTGCCCTCTTCAACAACCTACGCCAGCGCCTGGACCCTTCATCCGAACTTGCAGCAATGAGTATGAAATCACCTTTGCAATGGTGTTTGAGTACCACTGGTCTTGACTTTTGCTTTCTAGTATTGGGACCTATGTCTATGCCTCAGATTCGATACAGACGAGCTCTGTTGCGTCTGCTTCAGTCAGGCTTAGAGCCGTGGATCCTGTCGTGCCTTTCTCAGCTGCTTCCGCCTACGCAGAGCTCATCAGCCCCGCACCAGCGCAAGTCCAGCTTATCCTCTTCTCTCTCAGATATTCGCGGCACACACCCAATGCTCCTTGCTAGCACTACAGATAAGGAATTTGTGGTGTCGTTCCTGTACCATTCATGGCCGCTGCTCGCCCACCAGAACCCGGAGATCAGTTCGAAGACTCAGGAGTGCTGGCGCATCATCAAGATGGTCAACTCGGGTCAGGATGTTTTGACTCTCGTAACGCTCGAAGATCTCCTCATCAAGGCTGAACAACATTTGAAGAACACTGACAGACAGCGCCTGGACAAAGACAACGGCGAAGACGCTAGCAAAGTGCAAGAGGAACCCTGGATCCAGAAGGTGAAGCCGGAGCAACTCGAGGAGATATTGTTGGGAGAGTCGATTTCGCATTTCGTTCGCCGTATGGATGATGCTGAGGCACATGCTAAGGATCGCTGGCTGAAAGAACGCCAGGAGGCTCGGAAGAAGAAAGCTATGCGGTACTCTGATGTGCATCCTTCACTATGGACAAGTTAGTCTTACATACTTGCTCTAGGCTTTGGAAACGGAAAGCTCGGGTCAAACAGAGTGCGAAGAACGTCAAGAATCAGTACTTTGCATTGCAGCACGAGCAGGAGAAGGTAAAACCTGACTGGCCTGGTGCTTACTTGGTGCCACTGACTTCATGCTTTATCAACAGGCCAATATCCAATACCTCATTGACAAGGAACATGAGGAACAACTGTTGCTGCATCAGTGGAAGGAGCTAGTCAAGAAGGTAACGCATCAGGAATCTGTTTGGCCTTTAATGGATGTCTTGGCAAGGCCACAGCTTGATGCTACCGAAGGTAACCTTCCATCTGCAGTAGTAAAGGGGTGAGACTAAAGTGAGTGATTTGGTGTCAGGCACGTATCGCATGCGTATCCGGCTCAATCCAACGTTAATGAAACCAATGGGTGACCTATTCGGAGAAGACGGGCTACCTAATGACTGGCTTGGGCCAAGTACGAGCTGCAATTGTTACTGTTCAGATCGATCGTGCTCACATAGAGACTTTGTCTTCCATCAGAATTGATTTTACGCATGCAGAAGCTCAAGAAGATGCAGATCGGAGGGCTTTATAAGGAGCAAAAGCAAAAGAATGAGAGCCACATTGCACTCAAACCGGGTAATGATTCACTTCTTAGCAGATTCTATTGAGAGCTACTAATCCTACTCTCGGTCTCATCTCCCGTAGGCGAGAAGATTCTTCTTGCCTCTAAGTGTCAGTGCATCACGCCATTCTCAACGCGCGAGGGTGAAATGGTAGTGGGGGTGAAGTATGCCTACTTCTTCGATATGTCCGAGCCATTCTCTTCTCTGGTGTCAACCAAGGCGCCAGCCTCGTCATCTCTCGAGGCGACGGCAGCTATAGCTGAGGGCGAGGACTCTTTCTGGTCCCGCCAGCGACCTCGTAAGAGAGGCCAATGGGTTGGGGACAAGTCTATCACTCTTCAATATGAGGACATCAAGGAAATTCACAAGCGTCGATACCTCCTCAAGAACACAGCTATGGAGATCTTCTTGACCACAGGAAGGACATACTTGTTGGCCTTCCCCACCAAGCAGGAACGTAACGCCATGTACACCAAGGTGCTCTTTCTCCCCCTGCTACTTGTAATGCTCGCACACTAACGATTATATTTACAGTTGCTCTCCCTTGACTTGCCCAATCGGGTGGACTATGAAACGGAAGTGGGAGGCAACATTCTTAAACGCTCCATCACCGAGAAGTGGCGGCGTGGCGATATCTCCAACTTCGAATACCTCATGCACCTTAACACACTCGCTGGCCGTTCCTTTAACGGTACCACTATCTCTCCCTCTTCAATTTAGCAGGAACTAATATCTCACAAACCAACAGATCTGACACAGTATCCCATCTTCCCATTTGTATTGCGCGACTACACGTCAGAGGAGCTGGACCTGAATAATCCCAACACGTTCCGTGATCTTTCGAAACCGATGGGAGCGCAGGATCCAGTGCGCCTTAAGAAGTTCATCGATAAGTACGAGATGGTATGTCACCCGCAGCTATTTCGTGTCCGGCGTTGATCTCAAGTTGTTCCTTCTATTCTGCAGCTCGTTGAGATGAATGATACGCCCTACTACTACGGATCTCACTATTCCAACATTGGCTCTGTACTTCACTTCCTCGTGCGTGTTGAGCCCTTCACTCGAGGTTTCATTGAGTTTCAGAGTGGCCGATTCGACGTACCCGGTGCGCATTCGTCATTTTTTGCATTCTATTTGCAAGTTCGGTCGATTGACTCTTACTTCAGATCGAGTCTTTCATGCAATGGACACAACGTGGAGCCTATCGTCATCTATTTCGAACTCTGATGTAAAGGAGCTCATTCCCGAGTTCTTCTACTTCCCTGAGTTCTTGGAGAATCAAAATCGTTACGACCTAGGCGTACGCCACGATGGCATACGTGTGAATCATGTCCTCCTTCCTCCCTGGGCGAAGGGAGATCCTCGGTTGGTTTTCCATCATTTTCTTCTGTTGTCCTATGACTTATGACTTGTCGTTGCAGGGTATTCATTCGCAAACATCGAGAGGCTCTGGAGAGCCGATATGTATCAGAGCGATTGCACCAGTGGATCGGTTCGTAACGAAATATGAACAGGAATTCTAGAATGAGCTCTCTTATGCTCTCTATTGCTAAACAGATCTCATGTATGGAACTCTTCAAAGAGGTGATGGAGCTCGAAAGGCATACAACGTGTTCCATCCTCTGACTTACGAGGGTGCTGTTGATATTGACACTATTGATGATGAAGTCCTGCGGAAGGCCACCATTGCTCAAATCAGTTCGTACGGCCAAACACCTCGCCAACTTTTCCGTCGCCCTCATCCCGAAAAGGTACCATCTTAGTGCTGCATGCACTGAGCGTGGCTGATTCATTCAACCTCGACAGACGTGGAAAGAGCCAGAACCTACAGTCTTTTCACATCCGCATCAGTTGTGGTCTTACCCGCTACTGGTGTGCACTTTCGAGATACATCGAATCGACGTGGTGGAGGGCCAACCCATCCCTCAGAGAGCAAAGCGAGTGCTCCTGCGCCCTGAAGCCACAGCGATGGTGTCATGGGGCTACTGGGACCAGAACATACGCATTTGCTCAGTGGACACAGGCAAAGTTTTGCTCGTCATCAAGACCTCACATGATGATGAGATTCTCTGCGCGGATATCACCAAGGATGGCCAGTTTCTTGTAACGGGTGGCACATCGTCACTGATCAAGGTATGTTATCCCTCTCTTTGACCCAAGCTACGGCATCTCAAAGTTTGACTTGCTTGTGACGCGCAGGTGTGGAAATTGAAGAGAATGAAGAACTCAAGCTCGCGTTCCCGCATGCGCATTCGATTGCAAGCAATTTTGTCTGGCCATGCTCATGATGTGCTCTCCGTTGTAGTTTCGAAAGAGTGGAGCGTTATTATCAGCGGTGGGCGGGACGGCAAGGTCATCGTGTGGGATCTCAACCGCCTCTGCTACATCCGCACTCTGAAACACCACAAAGGGCCTGTTACCTCGCTTGCTATTAGCCCGACCACTGGCGACATTGTCACCATCGATAATGGTACCCTTCGTCACCCAACACACGTAGTCCTACCTTGCATCCTCACCCACCTTGCCACATTATAGGCTTGGACTTCACGCCAACTGGAGAGAAGAGAGCGCCACGACACGTGTCAACAATTTGCTTGTGGAGCATAAATGGGCGTCTGGTAGCCAGTGCCGCGTGTCCAGAGCGAATCAACTGCGTCGCTCTGACTCATGGTATGTTCTCATTCTGCCTCTGGTGGGCTGCAAGGCTGATGTTGCTCTGGATACAGGTACAGAAGGATTGAGCAGGAATGTAGTCATCTGCGGTTTGGATTCGGGCACCATCAAGATATGGGATGCTTTTGATCTCGGCCTTCTTTCAGAAATGAAGAACGAGAAGGAGACCAGTCCCAGTACGCTCCTCCCCATACATCGATAGTAGGCATGTTGAATCTTATTGCTTTGGCAGTTACGGCATTGGGTTTGAATGCCGACTTCTCACAGCTGTTCGTGGGTCACGCCAACGGTGCTCTTGTCTCTTGGTACTTCCTCCATGCCAGTCTGAAATGAAGATCGTGCCTGCTCATGAGCTGCTTCACAGGAGTGCACGACGCATGTCGAACCCAGCGCAACTGATCAAGAACCTCACGCTCGGACGACGGAAGGTTACCCCACTAAATACACCCACAACGTCCTCTTCCTCAGTCACCATCCGCAAGGCCAGTCGGCAGTTGTTTGAAACAGAGCCAGTCCCCGGGAGCACTGATATTGGTAGTCTCGATGAACGTTCCACCGGAACAGCCGGCAGTGCCGACAGCAGCGACACGGAACCCACATGATCCAAAGGAAGTGGGTTGAGTGAAGTCTGCTTGCGGCAAAAGAACTAACTGCATTAAAGACAAGATGTTGTAAACGGTTCCGATGTTTCGTCCCGGTCGGCCAACTCTCTTGCAGCTTTCCTGCTGGGTCTGCATCTCACAGGCAGCTTGAGGATATGGAATGTTTACAGACCTTGAAGCGACTCGAGATCAGGTTCTTGTGGAACCTTGGTGCATAGAGGACCCCATCCACCTACCTTAAGGCATGTACATGTTCCACTGGGCTACAGTGGGCTCTCCCGCAGTTCTTCAATTTCGTTGGGCTTCTCTCAGTCATGCTTCTATGGTGACATGGGTCGGTCCTTAGCAGAATGCATTGTGCCTGCACACCCATGTCACGCCGCAAAGCCGCTCCACGCAATTGGAGGTGCATGCGTTGGTGCAGCTTCCTTTTTTTCCCTCGCTTCCGGACTCACGACTCCTGCCCTCTCCCTCATTCAACCCTTCCCTACTACGTTCGCACAGGATCAGCCAAGTGTCATCTCCATTTGATGATGTACCACTTGCGCTCGCTCTCCGCACTCTCTTCAGGACTCATCGGCTTGTTGCTCGTATGGTCCATGTGGGCGTTCGGCGGGTCTTTCTCCACGTCTCCTCGGACCTTGCCACAACACCCCACTCCTGGTTTATCACTCCTCGCGCCAGCACTGATTCCGCCGGCAACTTCCTCTTTCTTCGCCAACTCCTTCGATGCTTATCCGCCCACTGATCCCATTTACCCCAATGAACGTCTTAGCTCCTCCCATCCCAGCCTTCGCCACCTTCTCGCTCACTGGGTTAAGATCTCCACCGAGCGCGACATGCGTTATGTGCTGATCGCTGGCAGCCTCCTGGGTGCTATTCGCAATGGGCGCATCATCCCATGGGATTCCGACCTCGACATCGCCATTGACCGCAGCACTGCAGCTAAGATCATCGACCTGGCTCTGGGCAATCTGACCACGGGCTGGCCTGGCGGCTCCGGGATTGAAGATGGTGTGTGGGTCGAGTGGAACACTGCGGTAGGTGATCATCAGCCATGGAACGATGGCGAGATGCGCCTCATCGTGAGTAGCCGCCGTGCGCAGAACGAGCCGGGCGACGGGGTACGTTACGACCGCCAAGGCAACGCCGTCTTCGAACAAATCGACGCAGTGGCGTTTGCCGGGCCATTCGCGAGACTCATCAGCTACGTCGATGGGCGCATGTCCCATATGAACATCTTTTGTGTGGCCGAGTTTGACGGATGGTACGGAGTCACTGAGGAAGGCCCAGCACGAGCAAGTTTCCCCACCAAAGTGGAACCTTGCACGTTGGAGGGGTATCCGGTGTGGTGCCCCTCGCAGGAGGAGTATATCCCCATCATGGAGCACGCCTACGGAAAGGACTACATCATTCCTCAGCGTTAGCCCTCCTGTTACGTCCGTTTGTTATCGTCTACGCAGGGCTCCTGACGTCAGACCAATTGGTTCAGCTCTTTGAGTCCGTGGATGATGAATCTCGTGAATTCTGTATCTCAACATTGCACAGTTTTTGGAAACGTGAGGAGATCCAGGCCTTGCTCAAAATAAAAAGGGGGGAAGAAGGCAAGTTGGAAAGAAGAAGAAGAACACTCAGCTAGTCGTAAGAAAGTGCTAAAGGGGGCAAAGAAGGAATTATGCGGAGGGCTCCGCGACGAAGGGACGAAGCAGAGCCTGGATCTGTGCAGTGGCGGGAAGAGCGGAAAGACTCTCGTTGTCGCCGAGGAATAGAGTCTTGAGCTGGTTGAGCAATGCGCGCGTCTCTTCGTCACTCAAGACAAGGGTGCGCAGGTCCGGAGCAGCGAAAGTCAGAACGCTCAGCGCTTTCAGTTCCTGCAACAATTGACATAAGTTACAGGGAATGAAGGAATGAGATGAGATTGAGCCAGCGTACGTGAACAAGAGATACGGTAACAGTTGCCACGGCCGCCTTGCGAGCCGAGGCGTCAGCGGGAAGTGCAAGCGCAGCAGAGAGGGCATCCAGGAGACGAACAATCTTCAACCTGCATGCCTCGACCAGCGACCTACCGTTGATACTGTCCACCAAATTCCACATTAGGCAAGGAACTACAGGTCATCATAAGGATCAGAATAGCGCACCGAGAGGCAGCAGCGGAGAAGACGTTCTTGACAAAGTTGTAAACCTCCTCGCTTTCAAGCTGATCCGTATCCTTACCAAGGACCTTGGCCAAGTACTCAGGGAGCATCTCACTTTGCTTTAGCACATTGGCCATAGGAGCGCGGCTGTCCCAAATACGCTGCAAAAGCGTGATTATGTTCTCCTGATCAGTTCGTGGAGGTAGATTGGTGCTCGAGATAGCCAGCATCAGAGCTGCAAGCAAGAGTATTAGCATATTGTGCGTGTGAAGCTAAAAGATAGGATTACCCGTGGCGCACGCGTTGCTGGCCCTCTGCGAGTTCTCCTCCCTGAAGCACTGGAAGGCAAGAGCGCAGATAGCCTGCACAAAACTGTAGAACGATCTGCCCACCACTACCGGTCGATCAGCCGCTGAGGTCTGCGGCTCCGGGTCCAATATGTTCTCAATTTCAAGATAGAGCGTCTCCAATGTCTGTTCCAGCAGAGTTCTTTCCTTGTCCAGTCTGTAATTCCAACATAAGAGGTGTTATATTCCTTGGTCTACGCTAGTAATAAGGCAGGGCAGCGTACGCGCACAACCGCTTGATCATCTTATAGCAATCCAATACGAGCTTATCCTCGGACCAGCCATACTGTTCGAGAATGGACAGCAGGGCACTGAGGACAGCCACCTTTCCCTCCCAGCTCTTCATAACCTTCTCAATGGCACGCTCAAACTTCTCGCTCCTTTCGCTCACCATGAAGTCGGTCGCTTTGATCAACAAACGGAGAGTTGCTTCGAGCTCCTATTCAATTGCGATAGCGATTAATAAAGACACTCAAGAGGAGGGTGCTTATGGCCAGATGTACCTCCCGAGGAGCCTCCTCGCCCTCCTTAACTGAACTGAATTTGGTTTGAAGATATTTACTGATTTGATCCAAGCCCTGAGCAACACAACATTTGTAAGACATAAGTCAAGGCAGCTAGCACAGCGGGCTCTTGGTACGCACCTTCTTCTCAATGAAAGAGATGGCGTCATCCTGACTCTTGACAAGAACATCGAGGTATCGGAGGATGTTGCGGCTGTTAAGGGGTAGCTTGCTAGCCTTAAGTACAAGCGGCAGATTACGCTGTCGGTAGTCGGCCGAGAAGTCGCTGATCATCTTCAGAGTAGGGAAAATAGCGTCCGATGTGCGCGGATAGACCGGAGAGAGGAGATAAGCGTTCTTCACAGCCCAATCCAGGTTCTGGTGGAAGGCCCACTTCTCCAAGAAGTTGGGATCCGTTGCACAGCAGAGGTGCATCAGGTTGTAGAAGTCCGGCAGGGAATCCTCATTGAATGCGACCACCTTCTCCTTGGCGTTGAGTGATGCGAAGAAATCGAACATGGGCGTATGCATCTGCGGGCTGTCGGTGATCAGGCGCACATTCTTCTCGCAGTTCGTGCAGACCTTGAGCCAGAAGCTCATCAACTTCCTCTTATTTTCATCGCACTCGGTGCGCGCCTTGTCCAGTTGAATGTACACGTTGGCAAAATCGTCGAAGAACTCAGTGAACTGTTCGACAAAGGTTAACTATTGAACAAACAATAGAGGCTAAGAGATTCTTGAGACGTACGATGAGCTTTTCGGCAGTACCGCGTACACACCACCTTAGCAATTCGAAGTATTGTGTAAGCTTCCAATAGGCCATAGGGAAATCCTCCGGTGCCTTGCCCGTTGTTAGGGACTGGTCTCCCTTGGTGTTTCGACGGGCGGCAGGCAGGAGTGAGAGGAGATGGCGGAAGAGATCGTGCAGGATGCGGAGGTCAGCATCCTCCAGCTTCTCTGGCATCTTAACACCGATCCTATCTCCCTTCTGATCGAGGATGGGGGTAGCACCGGGCACGAGCACCTGAATGAGGTGCATGGTGGCCTCGCGCACTTGCTCATGCCCGTTTACGATGAGCCAGGTCTCAACCCAGTGCTGCTTGTGCTCGTAGAGCCAAGTGCGCACAGACGCATTCTTCGGGGCCACCTCGACCAGATAGCGGATGGCCTCGCGGGTCGCCATCTTGAACTTGAGGTTAGACATAATCACCCGCAGGAACTCACTCATCGCGTATTCAATTCTGCATCATGAAATTTGTCTTAGCGAAGCGCATGTATGTTTAGCTGGGAAGCAACATCATACCTCTTGGCGTGTAGAGAATCCTGGAGAAGCAACAGAGGCGAAAGAACTTCGAAGTAAGGTTTGAAGCGATCAAAGTCAACGACATTGACACCGGAGCAAATCTCCTTGATGACCTTGCGCGACATATCATCGTTTTCCCAGCACAAGTGCACTGCTATCTCAGACATGCCCTGTGGGTTGATACCGTCGGCCAAGATTTTCTGTTTCACGAAAAGTCAGAAGTCGGCAACCAAAACTGAACATTCGAGATGTTTACCTTCCAGAAGACGCCTGAGTAGATGAGCTCCTTATCCTGTTCAGGAAGATGAAGCAGAGTGCTGCCGGGCAGGTGGCTGGGGGGTCGGCCCAGCTCAGGTGCAGCGTCCGTGGCACAGCTCCTGACGATCGCTGAGAGCATACCGACCATGTAGTCCAATCGAGGAGGATTCTTCTTTTCACCCATCTTGGCTCTCTTCTTCTTGCTCTGCGCGCAATTAGCATTAGTATACCTTTTTCCGTTTAAAACTTTGGCTGCATAGGTACCTTGACGATGGGGGACTCTTCACCAAGATAGAAGTCGATAAGGATAGCTGGCACGCTTCTGGAGAGAAGCAGCTGGCGTTCCTCATCGCCAATAAGGGCAAAGTCGCGCAGAACCATGAAGTAATGGTCGAAGTTCTTCCAGTACTTCTGCATGCCATCGAGCAGATCAAGGTAGCTGTGAAGGAATCGGACAACTATAGATGTTGGGCGCAGTTGCTCCTCGTTATCGGAGTCTTCGTCAGACTCAGCTTCGACGCTCATCCTCGTGCTTTCCACAGGCTCTTCTTCATTGTATCTGGCTCTCTCAGCAGGCGCGAGCAGTTTAAGAGCATGAACCAGTAATGAGGCGAAGGGCTCGCGCGCCTCCGAACCCGGACAGATGAGCAACAACTGCTCAATCCACGTCGGGTCCACTTCCAACTTCTCCAACAACCACTGTGGCGAACAGAATGACTTAGTATGGTCATAAACATGAAAAAGCAGTGGAGAGCATACCCGGCAGGAAGGAAGATGACGGGCCATCATGGTCTTCAGATGAGAGATGTAACTGGATAGGCTGCCTTTCTCCTTTGCATGTGCGAGGGTTTCCACAATAAAGCGACAGCCCAATTCAATAGCTCGCATTGTCGGGTGTGTCATGTCAGGAGCAAGTCTGGCATCTGTTGTACAAGTGTTTGTCATTGATGGAGAGTACTGAATAGACTCCAAGCCACGAGTTACCTTCGACAGGCTCGGACTTGTCAAGCTTGATGAAGGACCACAAGAAGTCAAAGTAGTCCGGGTCAAAGATGTTCTTATCCTGGAAGAAGTCCATATTCTCTTCCCAAATCGAATTGTAGATAGGCGATGGCACGAGTTGCGCCGCCTCCTGTTCACCGATGACACGAACGGGATTGACAGGCTGCACAACATGAAAGGACTCCCAGGTGAGATACGGCCCAGTACTGTTAGGGAATCATGAAGATATACCTTGACCCTTTGGTAGAAGAGCATGTAGGCGTTGTAGGTCTTAGAGCGCCACTTGGGAATGTGTTTGCCGGCCACTTCATCCCACTCAGTTACGGTATCAGCACCACCAAAGCACGTCTTTGGAATTTCCTCAGGGTCAAATGGCTCAACGAGCGTATCGTTGAACTGGAACCACTTGCAGCCCTCCCCGGCGGCGGCCTTAGGAATACGCTCCTGCAGGTACAGTGTGAGTCGATATCTACCCATTACTCCTTGGAGTGAACAAGCAAACGAAACGTACACGTATGAAAGAGTAGTAATGTCCGTAGTCGGCTGTTCCCGTGTGTACCAGAATACCAGCTAACTCATACTGGTAGTAGGAAGGATCCCTTTGTGGCATGTCATCCACTGCGGTATCGGGGAAAGACACTTGTGAGGCAGATACTAATCGAAATCACAAGATGCGGATTCATACTCGAACGTCCTTCCTTCTTAGCAAGGCCCTCCTTAGTGTAGGGTTCCATGTCGAGGATCATAGGGAACTGGCACGAGTCGTTAAGCTTGAATCTCTTCATGGTTTCAAGATCGTATTCGAATCGCTTCAAGTGCACTATGAGATTGTCAGGAAGTGACTTGATGCAACACCGCTTGAGCGCATCAACCTTGGCGTTGCACTCAGAACAGTGGTATTTGTTATCACCCTCAAGCATGTCGCCCTCCACATAGAGGTCCAAGCTCTCGAGAATGGACTTCTTGTTTTTGATATCCAGAGCCAGCGTGAAGAAGCCTTCTTCACGCTCCGAGCAGTGCGTGCAATCCTTGGGAATGAACTGATTGCATAGTGAACCGCCGAAGAACTGATTCAGCAACTTTTCCTATAGGGTTAAATCGAAGAATCGCACTGGTTAGAGCCCACCATAGTAACATGTTGAAAACAGTACGAACCTGTTGTGTCTTCTTGAGAATGTTCTCCAGCTTTTCAAGAAGTTTGCTCATAAATTCATCCACATCCTGCTGCTGGCTTACATTCGTGGGCTAAACGCACGATTCACCATGTTAGATAAGAGCTGCGAGACAGATAGAAGATCAAGCGTCTATACCTGTCCCTCCCAATCCTTGTACGCTTGGCAGAATGGTCGCGTGTCGTAGTACTTTTTCTCACTTTCTTGAAGGTAGCCGAAGATGGTCTGCAGCTGCCAAAGGAGGCTCTCCTCCTTCTTCTCCTCGGAGTCCCCCACCTCGAGCACACCCCATCGGAACCCAGGGATCATGAAGAACTGCTGCATGAGAGAGTTCATGTAGCAAGTAGCGCCCAGATTCTTGAGACCAACATATCCACACGCAGCCTTCTCATACGCCGACGGTTGATACTTCCACAAGCTACGTTTTTCACCTAAGTGTGGCACGTGCAGGGAATAAGAACTCTAATACAGGACATGCTTGGATGTAGGCTCGTACCATCCTTATGTTGCTGAATGAGGAGATCGGCGAGGGCCGAGTAATTCTCGGGTGATGAATCGGCTAGCTCATTCAGCAGACGGAATGCGCAATTGCGAGTTGTGGACGTCTTACACTGGGGAGGCGCTTCCGGGCCGTGCCTTTCCATTGTTGGGATGTCGAACAAACATTTGTGGAACAGCTGCGTTATCAGTGCACCCCTGGTAAAAAGAGGAAAACAAATTAACGAACAACACTTGATATTACCGATGGTGACATAGCCGACGCACTCCTGAGATGAGCCGGCCTTCTTCTTGAAATTTACGTTGGAGCTGACCAGAGTCTTAATCAAGCTCATGATACCATACAGTACGTAATCAACCGCTTCGCTGTTGCGTAACTGCATTCGAAGAAGAAAATTAGATTCCAGAAGTGGAGCCAGAGAGTGCTTAATTTTACCTCAATAGTGGGATGACCCTTCAGCATTGTGATCAGATGCTCTAGAAGTTCCGCAAATTGAGAAGAATCGACCCGTGCCGAGATTTGAAGGAGACGGTTAAACAAGTCGAAGTACTGCGCCGAGTTTTGCTGTGTGTGATCAATGGTTGGCAACATGCCCAAGAGCTTTGTCAGGAAAAACTGCTGCGGAGCCGTTGATACGCCACTGCCTGCCAAGAAGCTGTCCCAATTAATATTGTAAGTTTTGGTGCGCTTATTAGAACTAGCTGCTCAAGCTCAGACGTACTCCTCAGTTACAATGGTGCTGAGCTTGTAGAGCGTGGAGATGGTCTTCTCTCGAATCTTGGGCTCAGGACTCTTGAGGAGAATAGAGGAGAGCCAGGTTTCGATCGAGGGGTACTCCAGGAACGCCTGCAGAAGATCGACAGATGACAGGCAACATGCTAGCAACATGGACATGATCTGATTTGTGATTTCGACTTCATCCTGCACATGATCAGAGAGATAGCGATGTTAGTAAGATAGTTTTGTCATCTTGCTTTGCGAGAATGGCCGTACAAGCTCGGGAGGCGGGGCCAGAGGGTTAATGATGGCATCCTCTCGTTTCTCCACATCGGTTGCAGCGCGCATGCTGAGCTCCAAAATTCTGAAGACGAGCTGCTTACCATCAGCGCACCCTAAGAGAACGCCTCCACGCAAACGGCTAACGGTTTCCATGCCGTCATTGATGGTGTGGGTTTCTGAGGAAGAACAATGGTGTTAAATAAATTGCTCACATATGATGTCTCATTGAGACTTACCCACGGCAAAGAAATTGATAATCTTGAGAAGCAGCGAAAGACAGACTTTCCGCTTACTACCGCGCGTGGCCTCGAAAAAGTCACAAGTGAGAAGAGTGTTCACCAAGTACTTGACGCCCCCACGAGTCAGGAACTTGTTACACCATTCAGCCCGTTCGGCACTCTTTTCCTGAAGGGGGATAGGAAGATCGATTAGATCAATATTGTTGCGCTGTAGGAGCAGCCTAATAAGAAGCGTACTGGAGAGTCCTCAGTGGGCTGCATGAGTGACTGCACGATCTGCAGGGTATAGAGCAGATTGTACGTGGATGATCGGTTCAGGAGTTCCTCCCAGTTGAGCTCAGCCTCACCGTTTCGAACGTCAGCAAGAGCAGTAAGTAACTTCTGGTTAGTAGGCAGCATCATCAGAAGATCCCAAGCCTGTGAAGCAGAAAAGAAGTTTGTTGTTAGAGTGACATGTTCATGCCTAAAGCGAAAGCGACGCACCAACTGGGCGTTGTTGCCACCGAGAACTAGCAATTGGAAAATCTGGTCGAAGTACTGCTGCTTCGAGAGAATCGTGCTGGGAAGTGCTCGCTTGTCGGCTTCCTCTTGTCTCGGCTTATGCACTGTCGCAGCTGAGCCTGCCTTGACGATACGCTGAATGATATGAACAGCATTACCGTCATTGATACGCGCCTGCTGGAGAGTCTCAGTGTCGAATTGGAGCTCTCTGCCTGCCGCAATGATGCGCAGAAGCGAAGGATCCTTCTTGATATGCTCAGCCACCTTCTGACGCAGGGTCGCCACAGTGTCCGAGCTAGTCAAAACGAGGAGATGAGTTTGACCCTGAGACATCTTACACAAAGGCCGAGATGTCATACCTGTAGATCTCAAGTTCGAACTTAGGGCCAGAGATGACCTGAATAGGAATACGAATGAGCTTGCCCTTCGTGCCTCCATGCCTAGGTTTTGAGAATTCTCATCGTTAGCTCCAACCTAAAATCAAATTGTGTCATTATTCGTACTTGCTGCCAACGCCTTCGATCTCTTCAATGAAGGTTTTAAGGACTGTCAAGCATCGCAGAATTCGCCGTTGTACGACGGCGTCATCATGGTTAACGGAAGCCTGAAACACAGAAGATGAGACGCGGACAACAGAGGAATGCTCTTTCAATGAGTACCTTGGCAAACGCATCAGCAATGAATCCCATACACGTAGCCAGGTAGCGCTCGCGCAAATCAGCCAGTTTCGGCACCAGCTCCGCAGAAGTCTGCCATGACGAGCCAATGAGTGAGCAAGAAGAGAAGGAGAAGAGAAGTGATGAGTTACAGTTTTGTGGAGTTTGTTGATAAACTCGATGGCTTGCACTGCCACACTCTCATCATTAGGCTCGATGGCAGCACGCCAGGCGTTGTCAATTCCCACAAGATCCAAGCTGAGTACACGGAATACCTGAAAGTGCTAAGTTAGTTAGAATTCATCCTTGCAAGAAAGATGCACTATCGGTGAGAGATGATCGGCGTACTCCGTTGTCGCCTTGGTCAAACTTCTTGAGGAACCAGTTGACATAACGGAAGAAATACTCGAAGAAATGGAAACCCTTCTGCGTCAAAGCAGCGAAATCCATCAGCGGCACTTTCTGTTCAAAAATGTACTGCGTAGCGTCTTCCGTGATAGCTTGGAATTGCTGCATGAGTAGAGACGCGTTACAGATCATTGACGCAGAATGGGCAGTATGCTTTAGCATTACCTGACTATTCCTCACATTCTGCACCCAGAGGAAGCCATGATCACGCTCCTCCAGAGTAAGAGCATCCACAATAATCGTTGCCCAGAATATATCGATCTGCGGAGGCAACAGGACCAGAGGCGAGTGCGAAAGAACATACTCGAGAAAGTCCAACCGATCCTAAAAGTTAATGACTTGATAAGTTGGAAGTAATGAAGTAGCATGATGCGGAATAATCGGCACCTTAATTTGCACAATATAAACCTGCTTACCAACGAGCACCTGCTGGTTGAGGTCCAGCGTCGGTCCGCCACTGGTAAGGGTACTAGCGACTTCTTTGGCCTTGGTCTTGAAGCGAAGAAGGTCCTCGAAGAAGGTAGCCATCAGAGCGCTGTTGACCTCCAGCTGGTCGATAATATGCGCCTGAGTCTCAAGACCTTTCTCCTTCTTGGCAGGGTAGGAATCTGAGCAGGAAAACAGTCGTAAGAGCGTAATGACATCCATTCTTCAAGATCTAAAAGTCACGTGCACAATACCAATCAGCTTCTGGAGTAGCTTGAGAGAGAACGGCACAGACTTGCCCTCCTTCAGGTTTTGCACGCAAAGACCAATGTACTTGGGCCTAAGCTCATGGCAGTAAAGCCAAGTGAGGAAAGTCTCCAGGAAACGAAACGCTTCAGCAGCAGTGGCTGGTGGCACGTCCGCCTCATCCTGAATAATTTCCCACATAATATCAATCCCATACCACTTCTTCTCATTCTCCTGGAAAGACAACAACATGAAAATGAGTGATCAGTGATGTGCGCAGTACTGCGGCTCACCAATAGCATGTGCAATCTTACCGGCAGATTGTAGCAAAGATTGATCCCTCTAACGGAAATGGCTTGGATGAGCGAAAACGTATGGGAGTCGTAGTTGGCATAGGGAAGAGTCTTGATTTTCTGGAAGAGGTACTCCACCGCTTCCACAGGGAGGACGGCACTAAGGTCAGCCAAACTGTTGTAGATTATATGGCAGATGGATTCGTGCTTGCCCTAAATTGTGAGGCAATCGGGTTAGATACGGCCTACTGCCAGTATGGGCGGCAACTTACGATGGTTGCACTCCATATGAGATCGATATGGTGATTCTGGATTTGATTCTGAATGGCGAAGAACTTGGCAATGTCTACCGCTCTCTTAAGCAGCTCCTGATGAATGGATTGTACATATATGTGTTCCATGATCTTGTGGGTATTCAGCCAATCAACCATTTGCCTAGTAAAGTGAACATAGATGTCAGGCGAAGTAGGCGAATAGACATAGACCATAAAGAACGCGTACTTGGAGTCAATCCAAACATTAATTGCTGCTGGGAGGTTAGCCTGCGTGGCTCGGTCGGCTTGTCTCATACGGTGTTGATAGTCCTCCTTCCTCAGTACAAGGTCGATGTATCTCTTGATGTCGCTCAAACCCGTCAGACGTTTTTCCAGGTACGGCGACATGAACATCTTGTAGGCAATGGAGAGCTCAAAGTTGTCTATGATCTGTGTCGTCTCTTTGGGCAACACTTTTCTGGAATGAGTAGAATGGGAAGCGGTTAATTCAAGTAGGTACAAGCTACATCCAACAATAAGTCAGCAATACCTTAGCAGCGTCTCCATGCTGGCACTGATATCACCCAACACCTTTCGATCTGCGCCCTTCAGCTCTTCGTC
>CDEZ01023205.1:0-24497 GCA_000826365.1 Acanthamoeba royreba | reverse complement strand
CCCCCCCAAACAACTGTATAGCCCCCTTTAAGTGTATGTAATCCAGTCCCTCGTTCTACAACAGAGTGAGTTTGTACATAGCTCTTCCTCTTCGCTCCCTTCTTGTTTCGTTCTTCTGCCCCACCAACAACGGTTGCTGGCCGTGCTCATACTCAGCGGACGTAAATGTTAGACTGTGGTATGCCCGACGATGGAGTAGGCCTTCTTCCAGTTCTCGGTCAGTGGGTGGCAGGTTGGGGTGGTTTATGTTGGGGCGACACGAGAGCACGGGTGGTGTAACGTGTGGCGTCCCGTGCCCGTCCGTCCCTGTGCGACCCACAGAAGGGAGGGGGAGCAAAAGAATGGGGCGCTGCCCGGAATCGAACCGGGGCCTCCTGCACCCAAAGCAGGAATTCTACCTCTTAACTACAGCGCCTACACCCTTTCTCGGCCAAAATTTTTGTCTTCTGTTCATTTTGGTAACTTGCCTGGAGGTGGCTACCGGCGAAGGCGCATGAGGAAGGCGTGCTTGCAGATGGGGCTATCGTCGGGATAGTATTTCTTGTAGAAGTCGACCAGGAACTCCTCCGGCTTGAATCCCAGCTGCTGGTAAAGTATAACCGCGTCGTTGGTCGCCGAAACATGCAAGCGCACGTCCTTGCCAGGACAAGACTGTTCGTACCACAGTGAGCACCAAAATACTAGAATGGCTGAGGGGTAGGTAACCTGGATGAGGTGGTACATCATGAACTTGGCAATGCCAGCGCCTCGCCACTCGGGATGTACCGCAATGTAAGTCACATAAGCCTGATGGTTAACCCGTTTCAGTAATTGGAGTACTGTCTCGAAAAAGAACATACTCCAGCCGTACCTCCTCAGGAGTCAGGAACGCAGCACCCACCACCATAGATTTGTACAACGCCACGATTGTGAAGTCCGGATATTCTGTACACTCAGCCACTGAAGAAGGAGTGGTGAGCTAATCCGTAAGCCGTCATCACGTTATTCACGATGGAAGCAATTGCACCATCTATGCCCGGCCAAAAGGCCTCACAAAGAAAGCGGTTGACCTTCTCCACCAGACACGGCTTCAAATAGGTGTAGTCTATTGATGGCGCTGCCAAAGCAGATGCCTGAAGGATTGTATTAGGTATCGATGCTGTGTCTTGATTATTTGGGGAAGTACCCTAATAGTTCCAATCATATCTTTTGTGTACCATTTAGTGGCGTCTGGTTGGCATATGCGCTTTCGATGGGCTACCATAAGCTCTTCCAACACTTGCAACTGTCGAGATAAGTGTTAAGTCTCCAGATAAAACAGCGTGTGAAATGTACATCTCACCTTTAATGGCCGACTATCGAAATCACGTCGAATGTAGGGTAACAAGGGGCGGCCGGTATAGTGACTGACAATCTTACAAAATATGGCCTCTCTGTAATACATTGTTAATCCCGAGCCAAGCACTCCCAAGTGTGATGTGGACTTGTGGTGTACCCCATCAATCGATCTCTGAAATAGGTCACCTCTCGTTTGCGTAACCGCTCTACCGTCAACGGCTCGGCCTCAGCTTTCCCGCTGAGAAAGTACAGACTGAGCTTTAAGACCGACCATGAGAGAGTGCTGCTGATGCATGTACCTTTCTGTTTTTAGGTTTGGCTCCTCTTCAAAGCCTCCCTCTAGCTTCACAAGATTCTCACCTGTTTCACCTTCTGTTTTCACTATCAAGCGAAGATAAGTTTCAATCCAAGCAATCGAATCGAAATACGTGGAGCCATGTACGTCTCATCTTCTTCTTGTACTGTGGTTCCCTACGACCAGGAATATCGCTGGAGCAATCAAAGTAATACTGCTTCTTCTTCTGTGCTAGAAGGTTGTTCATCAACCCGTCCATGTCCCACGTCCGCATGTCCTTTTCGCGCTTCAACTGCACCCAAACTCGCCACGTTAGTCAGGATTTCAATCATATTATTGAATAAAAACTTACATTATTTAATTAAATAATTTAAATTAATAATTATTTATTAAGAATTTAATAAAATGATAACTTCTAAATTAAGCTCACGTTTCCGAAGGTACAAAACAGAATCAATTTTTTAAAAAATATTTTCGTTTGGGAACTGTGTGAGAGTACGTGGCGTAGGGCGAGCTTCCGGCGCACGCGCGCCACGACGGGGTCGTCAATCTGTCTCCGTTCGTGCAGGAGGGAATCCAATCTGCCCAAGAGGGCATCTTCTTCCTCTGGCTGGAGAGGTTTGAGGATGATTCGCCGGACTCGCTTGGGCTTCGGTCCCTTCTTGCGCGGCACCCGTGCAGTCGCCAGATCGGCATGGGTTGGTTCTTTCTTAATCTGAAGCATCCCTCCGCCCGCTGGTGCGCAGGCCTGCGATGCCGAAGAGCCAATAAGCACTGTGCTTGGTGGAGAGGCAACAGACCTCTCATCCAATTCCTCTGCCTTGCGCTTCATCTTGTGTTTCACGTCTCACGCTACCCACAAAGCAGAGAGGAAGGTTGTTCCTGCTGCGCGAAGGTCGTCCGTTCGTATACTTAGGTACGAACAGAGATAAAAATGTAGGCGCTGTAGTTAAGAGGTAGAATTCCTGCTTTGGGTGCAGGAGGCCCCGGTTCGATTCCGGGCAGCGCCCCATTCTTTTGCTCCCCCTCCCTTCTGTGGGTCGCACAGGGACGGACGGGCACGGGACGCCACACGTTACACCACCCGTGCTCTCGTGTCGCCCCAACATAAACCACCCCAACCTGCCACCCACTGACCGAGAACTGGAAGAAGGCCTACTCCATCGTCGGGCATACCACAGCCCTTCGCTTTCGTTTCCTTGGCTGCGACTCCGTGTAGGTGCACATCCACCGGCACATGCCTCCCTATCACCAAAGATCATGCGACACAAGTCAGCTGTTTCCTCCCGTAGCCATCATAGAGGACGGTGAGCTGTCCAAGCGCTTCAGGCAAGAACTATCCATCAACGACCTCAAAACGCTCTTCGCCATCGCCAAATACAACAACAATAATAAAAACAATTTACATGGTGAGCATATCGTGATACTTTCGCTTGCGCAGGGCGGTTCCACGTGGAAGACCTCCGAGGAGTCGGAGCTGAGCATGTGTCTCGTGTAAGTCGCCATCTAGGCCTCGCACAGGCTGGAGGCATGGAATGTACAAGGCAAACAAACCAACATTGAATGACACATACTCTGTAGGCAAGAAGATCAGAAACCCGTCTTCATCATCTGGCTAAGTCGTGCCGTACCCTTGTTGAGCCCGTACAGGCCTTTCACCATGTGCATAACGGTTGCTGGATCGTGGATAGGTGGCCTGAATTGACTAAGGGCAATCTGTAGTCGTCGCTTGATCTCTGGAGGTTCGTTGGGCGGGCTAAGTACGGCATTTTGGTAAGCATCCTGCAGCACTTTGAGTAACGTTGTGCCGAGCTTCTCAATAAGGTACACACGTTCCTAAATGCGTTGAATCCACAACACGTACGATCAGCACAAATCCCAGGGCAAGAGAGGACAAGAGTCTCCATACCAGATAGCGAAAACCCACACATATGACATCAATGGCCTGACGGTAACGCACAAAAGTTCGAGCGAAGACCACGAGAAAAGTCTGCTCATACGTGGCGAAGACCTCTTGCCGAATCAACGCGATGTGTTCCCGTATCAACTTCATTAAGTCGTTGTATAGTGTGATCTGATGCCGCTGGCAGCAAACGTTGTACACTGTCCTGCAAGACGATGGCACAACGTAAAAATCCATCATTACATAAGAACAATTCCAATTAATATAAATAACATATGCTTGAATTATGGCCGAAATAAATTAATAGATTTTATACAACAAAATAATATATTTCACTTTATTAATGAAGGGAGTACCGATAGAGCTCCTCTTGCTGGATGCGTTTTTCAGGACTACTCAAAATCTCAGTCACCGCGGCAGAAATCTTCGGCCAGTAGTCGTTATAGTAACTGTGTTGATGAGTGAAAAATAATTAATAAATAATAGAAGAGAATATAGAAATTGAATTGAAAAGCACACCTTTGTGCTGAAATTACGGTAATTTTTGGCGGCCTCATCACCACGGGTGCTCCCATCCTTGCCGGACTGGAACCAGCCGTGGAAAGCTTCATCATTTTGGCAAAGAGATTTCCTTGCGGTTTGATCCAAAAAGCCCACACGGCTGGTTGCTGTTTTCTTTGTCTTTGTCGTTTACGATTTCGATAAGTTAAATGAACTTTTCCTCTAACCATTTCGCAAACACGAAATAAATGGCATCCAGGAATTTCAAGTATGCTAGTTCCTCTCCCAGTCCGACAGAAGACCAGAACCGGTGTGGCAGCACGCGCAACAGTGTTATATCCCCACAAGGCTCGTGTTGTATATCTCACTAAGCTCGTTTGCACAAAGTGCTTATGCGCTCTTGTTGACCTTCTTCTTCTTTTCTCCCTGCTGCTGCTTCCTCTTGCGGAGAGCGGGATCGGCGGCGGTACCGGCGAGCCAGTCATCCTCCACCTCGTGCCTGACCTTGGTGCCGTACTCGACCTTCCTGCCTGGCTTCTGCTTCTAAAAGGATGGGCAGGGAAGGAAGATGTAAGTGACCACATCAACAGGTGGTGCAGTTCAATCAAAAAGACGAACCTTGGCCCAGGTGCTGAGCGAACGGTACGCAAAGAAGAGACCAATGCCAACGAGGGCAAGCACGGCAAGAACGGCGAAGAGGCTGCAAACAAAGAGAGAACATCAGGGCATTGATCATGCGGCGCTAAGTCACACGTGACGATGGATAGATTAAGAGTCCACAATTGAGTGAATCCATCCTTACCTCTGAGCGTCAAAGGTGCCGGAAGGCTCAACAAGGTCAACGGTGCCATTGTACGCCGCATTGGTGTAGTTCCTGCCCGTGAGGTCCTTGTAGAAAACGTTCACAACAAGACCGTAGTCCCTGGGCTCGAGCATGGGGTCGGGCCTGAACATGTAGGATAGGGTGACCTCCTCCTCAGCGGACACGGGCATGCCGTACTCCCAGCGCGAGAACTGCAGTGACCATGCACGAGCGCGGAGTGAGAGGGCTATCACTGCTCCGCCACAGTGCACTCCAGGCCTTTGTCAAGTCATTCAATCGAGCCGATCGCTCAGAGGAGTGTATGACACTACGAAGATGAAATCGTTGCGATTGAGGAGGAAGGCGCGTACGTTCTGGATGTAGAAGGAGAAATCAAATGGAGAGCTGAGGGAGGCATCGATGAAGGTGATGTTGAACTTGCGGTTACCCCTGTTGCGCAATCCGACCAACACTTCGATGGGCTCGCCCACAGGGAACTCTATAACATCAGTTATGAATTCGTAAGTAAAAAGAATTGGATCATAAGAGTGACACTATTGCATAGCCTGTGCATCGGTGACCGATTGGAAAATTGCATTAATTCGCTTACTAAAGAGGAAAAAAGTAATTTAAATGATCGATTTAAAAATCATTACCAAAATCAAAAGAAGAAAAGGAAGAAATTTGGAACATTAATGCAGCGGGGTCACAAATTTTTGTAAATGTAGAAATATGGAAGTGAGGAGGGGAGCGAGTAGGGCGAATGCATACTCCTGCCGGCGCTCTCAGGGAAGATGTAGGAGACGGTGACGTCCTCGGCACCACCAACCTTGACGACCTCCTCCTGGAGCAGATCGGCAATGTTTGTTGGTGTCAGGCCGCCTGACTGTGCGCGGATGGCCACGATGGAGAGGAGGAAGAAGGCTAGGAGCAGCAAAAATCTCATTGTGTGTGTGTGGGTAGGAGGATCGCAGATGTGGGGACAGGGTCAAATAAATAGAGAAAGATGAACAGCGAAGTGGAATGGGAGCGATGGAGAGCGCTGAGAACACAGATGTGAAGCTACCACACGTCCTCCGCGTGAATTCCAACGAAGTCAACGTTGCCGTTGTGTCCGCAGATATTATTTTCTCTTATTTTCTCGACTTCCTTATCACACCAGTAAATGCAAACATGTAAGTGACACAAAAGAGCTAACTCTGCCTGTGCTTAAGGAGAGGCAAGTGTATAATAACAGAAGTTTTATCAACCAACCTTCATATTCATACAAGTAACCACTTCTCTTCTTTTCTAATTTCATTTCTTTTCACATGTAAAAAACTTTAAAAAATTCTTTTCCTTTTCCTTTTCCTTTTCCCTTTGTCTCCTGCTGCACCAGCAACTTGGTGCAACAAGATGAAGCACAAGTCCGCATCCTCAGGAGGAAAGGCAAATCAGTCGACCCCATCGATGCCCTTCCAACGGTCATCAGTGCGTGCTCGTACGGCCACTCCGAAGGAAAAACGAGCGGGCGGTGGCCGTGTGCTGATGAAGGCATTCCTGGTGGGGTTCATCATGCTGGCCGCGTCCGCACTGGTCCACTACGTGTGGCATCGGTTGCGCGAGCCGACCTTCGAGACACAACATATCCTGGGGGCAGTCACCGACAGTTCGGCGCGCGTGTGGGTGTACGCGAGCGCACGCCACTCGCACGTCGTCGTCCGCTACCGCCCTGCATTCACCAACAGTGTACGCTGATTTTTCTTTGCATCCTTATCGTTTTTAGTTTGTCAATTATTTTTATCTGATATATAGATGAAATCAAATTCACGAATAAAATAATTAAATGCAGCGGATTCCAAAGTTAAGATAACCGGACCGGATCCTTCAGGTCGAGTGGCAGTCAAGTGGGGAGCACCGAGCAAAGCCCGACATAAACGTATCACAGAAGTACTGGACACGAGTCGTGGATCTGCACGGCCTTCTGTCAAATACAACCTACGAGTACCAAGTCCTATTCTTCAAAACCGGCAACTTGGGTACTCACTGATCATCAAGCTTATGGTGTCGTAATGCAATGTAGGATCTGATCTGTTATCGAAAACAGGTGTACTTGAGGAAACAGAGTCAGACGTGCACCGCTTCCGCACCTATGTGTCAGTGGGTGAGGCAGCTCGGTTCTCCTTTATCTATGGATCCTGTATCGAGACAGGTCTACCGTGGCCTTTCCACACGCTTGATATCTTCAGTGCATGGAAGAAGCTTTATGACCCTCTCTTCACTGTCATCCTCGGCGACATCGTACGACCCGCCTTTCTTGTGAACGCGTCCGACTTAGCTGACATCGGTGTAATCAGATCTATGCCGACCTTCCGTTTCCGGTACCCTTCGAGCGAGCGTACCGAAAGTTACTCGAAGATGAACACTACTCTCGATTCTTCAAGGATACTTCACGCTATGTCATCTACGATGACCACGAGCTTGCAAACAATTGGGATCAAGGCATGGACGTACCACTCTACAAGGATGCCATGGAGGTACGCTCTTTATCGTTAAGCTTTTACAAAGCTGACCGCGATATCGTAGGCCTATGATGCATTCATTGGCAGCGCCAATCCCAACTTGCAGGAGGAGCTGCCGTCTCATGAAGTTGCCTTTGAAAATCGTAAGCGCTACTACAACTTTACCGTCGGGAATGTGGGCTTCTTTGTGCTGGATGAGGTACGTTTCTGCACTTTACTGGTTGGTGAAGAGAACGTGCTGTTGCTGATAACTGTGACGCTCTATAAAGAGACAATATCGCAGCGCCAACTCGGATGAAGATGGCCCCAACAAAACCATCCTCGGTGCTGAGCAGAAAGACTACTTCAAGCGCTGGCTTCTTGAGACCAACAGTACACTTCTATTCCGATTTATAGTCTCTCCTGCTATGTTTGCACCTGTTGGTGGGCCTGCGGATGGATGGTACGCTGTTACCCGTGAAGTATATGCATTCATGCTCATGGTTTAGATCAGGTTCTACTTTGAGCACGAGCGCGAGGAGCTCTTCGACTTCATGGAGGATCACAGCATGCGAGGCATCTTTCTTTTATCTGGAGACGTCCACTGGGCGGGTGGCTTCGAGCATCGACCCGGTCTGTACGAATTCGCCACGAGCCCTATCCACACGTTCCCGCTCTTGCCAGATCAGCGACCCCCACGCAAGGGCCGCGATGTGCGCACACTCTTCACTCATACTTGGACATTCCACTTTTCCGTCGTTGAGGTGGACACGGAAGCGGAGCGTCCATTTATGCGACACACGACCTACGGCTATCTACACGACTCATATCATCCTTGGGTCATCCACTCCATCACGCTCTACCTCGAAGATGTGCAGCTGTTGCCATCGCGACCAAACACAAGTGCCAGACGGGCGGATTCATCCGACAGCTGTGGTGAGGTGTGCACTCTTGAGCAATACTAAGGCAACCTACCAACTATCAGCTTCGCCAAACTTTATCAATGTGGAATGTCTAAGGCTCTCGTCAAGAAGACATAAGAGACCGTACATATTGACGCTGGGCTTCCCGATCATCGCTCAATACCTCGCCACGAGCAACGGCCTGCCGCACCTGTCGAAGGATGGACGTGAAGATAGGCCCAGGAGTGAGGCCGAGTTCTTTGAGATCTTCGCCATCTATCACACTGACAGACAGTAAAGCACGGCTCGCCACATTAGCGATTGGCTTCGCTACCTTTGGCGAGAAGACTTTACATCTGTGATCGGTCCAGTGCCTTGAGTTCCGCCTCGACGAGAGTCCGGGCCATCCGTTCCTCATCCTCCTTGGTGCTTAGCTTGCCGTTTAGCTTAGCCCTGTTCGTGAACGCTAGAATCAACTCTACGAAGAAGCCAAGTGTAAATAGCTAGAGAGTACTGGAGGAGAGTATCCAGGATTGTCCTGAAGTGGGGTCCAGGTGGTAGACCCATCTTGATGAGGTCCTTGCCATCTATTTCGAGCTTGATGTAGCGCAGATGAGTGAGGTAGACCACAATAAATCGTCGTTCCTCCTCGTTCTTGTGTTTCTCGGCCATCATGTACAACAGTCCCTCTGGCAAAGCCATCAGCGAACATGCACATCAAAAGAGGAGATTAAATTATACCTAAAGGAACAAGGTGGAGAAGATGATAGAGATCGCTGAGTTGCCTATCAGCTACTTCAGCTCCTTCTTCGTGCTTGCCTTGGGTCCATCTGTTTGCTTCTACTTAGACCAAAACTAGTGATGAAGCGAGTGGGGCACCTTTCAAGTGAGGAATGCGCAACATGAACAGCCTCGCGCAGCTCACGCAATCGCTGTTGCGTTCCTTCGTTGAAGAGGAAGCGGTCCATCAGTGCTTTAAGGTCACTGGGTCTGTTCAGACCAATGAGTGGTGAGGGCCTACTCAACAATCTATAACGCTGGATACGTACTTGCGGATATGCACACAGAGAGCGAGGAAGAAGCACTTCCACTTATCAGGCCGAGGTTCCAAGTGAGACAGGTGGTACCATTCCAGCACATCTTGTACCGCCCTATGTCATGAAGATAGCTGTTGACTGCAGGGCAGCGAAGAAAGATTCAAAGTAATGTGTACTTCAATTCTATCTCTGTAGGAAAGAGTGTCTTCCAGGGCAAGAAGATGTGCTCTGAGAGATGAAGCTGTCGCAATCGCTGAAGGCAAGATACTACTCGTGCATCCTCTTCGCACAGAAGATGATGGAACTCATTCCAGATCCTGGCAAACAACCTTTCAGGCTACATCTTTCGTGGTATTTGACTAGTGGAACTCACCTACTCCCAGTAAGCTTATTGAAGAACCCCTTATCTATAGCACTCCGCATTGCCCGCATTGATTGTTTTTCTGTACTCCCTCAATAATCAGTATCCTGATGCGTAAATAAAGGTGGTGGTACCTATAGAAAAGCCGTATCGTTGCTCAAAACGTATGGCGCGCAATATGCGTGTGGGATCTTCAACAAAACTGATAACGAGTCTCGGTGAATGCACAGTTAACTGCAGCGATCCGCGCAGAAGATACCTAAGAGAATGCAGAACTCGCAGGACTTTGTGCTTGAGATCGTCAACTCCGCCAAAGTAGTCAACTAACGTGCCCAGCCGCTCCTTTGTAAGCTCAATTGCCTGCATAAAGATAATCTCAAATGAGGATTCTCGCTGAGCCAATACTGGGTTGATTGCATACCATGGCATTAATGGTAAAGTCCCTGCGGTACAGGTCCATCTTCAAAGAGGAGAGTTCGACGCACGGCAACGCAGCTGGGCTGCTCTCCGCACACATAAACACCATCAAACATCAATCATTGAAGCCGCTATAGATTAAGGCTCATACCTGGGATAATACTCTAAGCGGGCAGTTGCCACGTCTATACACAAGCCATCGGGGAGTTTAACCAGCGCAGTGCCGAACTTGTGGTGAAGTCCAACCTCGCCCCCAGCGGCCTAATTCATACGTTGATCATTAAACTATCCAGAAGAGTTAAGTGAAATAGTGGTAAACCTTGGCAAGCTTAGTCGCGAATGCCATTCCATCTCCTTCCACAACCAGGTCAATATCCTGCGAGTGGACCAGAGTGCAAGAGATGAATCAACACATGACAAACATCCAAACAGGGCCGTGTGATGAGAAGCATACCTGATTGTGAACGTGCATGAGCAGATCGCGCACAAAGCCACCAACCACGTATACGCGCATATTGATGCTGTGCGCTATGCTGCCAGCTTTCTGGAACAGATTAAATATATTCGAACCGAGCGCGCCCTTAAGCAAAGCTGTCACATTGCTACCATCTCCCAACTGAGGAAAGAGTTAACAAGGTATGATATGGAGAGGGCTCAGAGAAGTACCTTTGATTTGCCAGAGAAATCGTCGGATCTCGGCTTATGTTCGTTGATATGCGTGTCTTTCTTTCCACTTCCTTCTTTCCCTTGGGATTCTCGTCCTTCTTTCTGTTCCCGCTCCTCTAGGAGGGAAATTGGAAAGCGTGAGGGCTGGCGTATGAGGAGGTTCACCAGATCAGCTCGTGAGATTACGCCAACGAGACTAGAGGAATTGCAGTGATGGGTTGAGCCCTTAGGGCTGCTCCCGTCTGAAGTCTCGGACTGAGGTGGTTCGATCTTTTGTGAATCAGCTTCAGGATTGTCATAGAGGATGGGAATAAGGCGCTGTCCTTTCCCCAACATGATCTCTGGTTGTCATGTGCGTTAGGACCACCAGTTAAGAAAAGGAACAAGAGAGGGTAAGCACCGACTGCCTGGAATAGCGTGTCGCTCGTAGTTAGTGTATCAAAGTCCATATCCATGTACTCTTCAACAGCCACATCTTCCAAACCGTGCGCAACGGCCTTTTCAGCAACAGCTCTATCAATTATTCCAACGACCTGTAATCGAGTGAGTATAAGAAAGCAAAGGAAACGACGAAGAGGAAGAAAGTTACCCGAGAGTTAGGTCTAATGAAGTTCGAATAAGGAACGCCCTCCTGTGGCGGCGGCGGCTCACCTTCGAGCACTGGCATCTTCTTCAAATCGAATCGACTGAACAATTGCCGCACCTCACCAAGGATCTGTTTGCTGAGATATTGCAAGGTTGGGACTTAAACAAGTCATGTGACTACAAGGCCGGCACACCTGTAAGCAACGATCGGCGACTTGGTCACGATGTCTCCAATCTCGCCTAAGGTTCCATTCTGTTCCACCTGAGATACGACAAGGGCGTACAGTCGATTCTTGACCTGTTGCTCGATTCAGTGAGAATGTCGCAAACTAGATCGCTGGAGGATAGCGTGGTTCACCTCTTCCAAAGTAAAATCGAGTATTGTCGCGGAGGCGGCATCATGATGTCCGCCACCACCGAAGCTTGAGCATATACGTCCAACATCGATGCGACTATTTCCTGTGAATCACTCACATCATTAGTCGTAACCTTTTACTGTGATCAGCTTGGGGTGATTCTCGAACCAGATGGCGAGCGTGATCGGCCAACCAGCACAACACGGCCTCGGTCCTCCATGACTCCAAGACCGAACAATGCCCCGTGAATATTTTCCTGCATTCCCATTAGCATACAGCTAGAGTCGCTGTTTGTTCACAGCGTACCTGGTCCATGAATCGCTGCACTAGCGAAGAGAAGTTGTTGATGTAAACCGGGGAAATAACGTGAGTAATGACCACCTTCTCGTCCTTGATGAAATGAGTAGCAGCGTTGCATTCAAGCTGCTTGAAAATGAGTCCATTTCCTGCGCAAAGATGTGAGAAAAAGCGAGTGGAGATCACGTGGAGGATCCGAGTCACCTTCAGACTCGCCGGAGGAAGTTGTGGCAGTTTGAGCGATATTTGTGATCTTGTGCTGGTGATCAAGGATGTCGGATAAGCACATTGGACCGAACTCGGGAGTAAGCAGGAGGGCCGCAGCTTCAAAGTCTTCCTTTGTGGTCGACGCGAAACCAAAGCTGCCAGTGTCACTATAGATCCCAAGTCCACACAGCGTGGCCTCCTCCGGAGTGAGATACGGAGGTTTGATCACACCGCCGCTCTCTGTATTAGCATTGAATCAGTAAAGAGCCAAACACTGTGGCATGCACATTCTGGTAACCATAAGGTACCTTTGATCACTCTGACAAGCTCATGCAAGAGAAGAGCCGTACATGAACCTAGTGGCTTGACGTTGCACCTCTCCGGCGGCGCAGGGATGTCTTCGTTTGATGGAGGATGATGATCGTACACATAGACCTCAGAACCTAGGCATAATGGATCAACATCAACATGATGAGCCTAGGAATGTCGCTTGACCATTCTTTGCACTTGATGGATGAGTACCAGGCAACTCAAGCAGCGGCGCCACATGACCGAAGCGCGAGCGTCTACGGCCGTCCACGATGACCAGTTGCAGCGCGCCCTCCCTGGCGGCCGCCAAGGCTCGCTCTCCCGCCGGGCACGCGAGAGTGGTGATGAAGTCGTGCTCTGCCAGGAAGGCCTCGTTCCTGGCCACCCATTCTTGCACCAACGGATCGATCGTTCCCGGGTACACTACCGGAATCGCACCTGTTGGCCGCACATTTTAACCAATTAGGGAAAATGTAAATAAATATTGTACATAGCACTGCATTTCTTGTACGAATATGATGGAAATGGTAAATAAAAAATAATCATTAATAAAAGAGTCTTTACCGGGTGAAGAGAAGCTGTGTCCTTTTGTTGCTACGTGCAGCCCATGAAGCAGCCGCCCAAGCACGCACGAGGCCAGGGAATCAAAGTCAGCATTATGGTGCCCCGCCACCACTGCGCGCAGCTGGTGCGTGCTGCCCTCCATTTCCTTTCTATTATTTATCTCTCCGCTAAACAATAATGAAAGATTTTGTTATTTTCTAAAGTATTTTAGATCTGGAATTTGAAGTATTCGCCCGGAAGTTGCGTTGCCGCTTTCAGGACGAGAGAAGTGGATTACAACTCCCCATCGTCCTGCTGGAGAAATCATCCCTCAATTCCAACGTGCACAGACGATCCATTCGGCCCCTCCTAACACACACCGAAGATGATGTTCGTACCTGTCGCCGTGGGCACGGCCGTTGCCCTCCTCATCGGCCTCGCCTCCATTTTCTTTGTTCCCGGTCCGGACAAGGCGTACGGCCCAACATTCAATTCAATTCATTGATAACCTCTTGGCGGTTACCCGTCTATGTTAACAAATCCCCTTCTTCGTGCAGTCTTAATCGCACCATTGCCGTGACCGCTGTCGTGTGCTGCTGGCTTATGTACGCATACAAACCTTACTTATTTTTCCTCTATTCATTTTCATATTAACGTTGAATTACAAAACTTTAAAAAATGTTATTTTCAATTGTAATTTAAAAATAACAATTTAATCTTCTTTTGTTATATCTAGGTGGCTGTGCGTCTACATGTCCCAAATGTACCCGCTGGCGGCGCCACTGAGGACGCTCAACCACACCAGCTGAATGTAGACCAGCAACCCCTCATCTCTCCCCACAAAATTTCTTGCAATAATTTATTCCCTCCTCCATCCATCTATCTCGGCCCCGTTTTCCTTCTCTGAAGAGGAACCCCGTTCGAATCCAAGCCAGCCGGTTCCCTTCAACTCTCCCTCAACATCGAGAGGAATGAGCCGATGGGTCGTGCCGGATGCTTCTTCATTTGAGATTAAATAATGATGATGTCATCCCTCACCACCCTCGCGTCTCTTCAGTTTCGTCGTTTTTCGTTTTACTTCTTCTTTTTGATCTGCGCGCTGCCGTACTGCGAGATGAAGTAGACACCAGCGACCACCGGGAAGACGAGCGTGAAGAAGGCAATGACGGGCCAGAGGTTCCTGTAAATCAAGTCCAACCATACACACCACAGCAGGGTTAGAAAAGAAGGCGATCTCAACAGGATCAGCGCAGTGACAGCTGCAATCACGTACGTGGAGCCCTTAGGGATGGGGAGCTCAGCGACAAACTGGACGGGCTCAGTGTAGACGTTCTGGAAGACGTTGTTGGCGTTACCCGCGGTGTAGCTCACCTCAGCAGGAGGCAGCTCGATGACAGCAGAAGGGGTGACGATGGAGAGATCCACGTTCCTGGCCGACACCACGTAGGTGTGGTAGTGCCACTCCGGCGTAGTGGGCTAATGCGTCATACCACCACAGCATAGGCAATAAATCAGTCACCAGTCCAGCATCCATTAATAATCAAATTTCAGTGTAGCGCCAATTTGATCGAATTGCGCAGAATATAAGACATATATTAATAAAAATGGTTCAAATTTCACGAATGAATTATAGTGAGGAGTAAAGAGGAAGGGGGAGATGACGTACGTCTTCAACCTTGGCGACGAGGTCACCCGAGACAAGGTCGAGCTCAGCGGGCAGTGAGTCGACGACGCGCACATTGAAGACGCGGCCGGGAGCGCCCACGGTTCTGTAGCCGATCTTGACAGTGTGCTGGCCAGTCTTAGGACCAGCCTCCACAGTCTTGTTGACCTGCAGCAGACTGGCTCCATGCGCGAATTGCGGGAGGCAGGCGAAGAGGAGGCAACTGAGGCAGAGGAGGGCGAAGAAGGAGCGCATCATTTTTGAATTGTAGTGTGAATGAGCTGTTTGGAATACAAAGAAGTTCACTGCTGCCCTATCCTCTCTACACAGATGATCACCTCTTTGAGATGTTGTGGGTGAGGAGCTACAAGGTGGTGTCGACAAAGTCAACTTCAAGTCAAAGAATACACCAAGGAAAATAACATTTCCTGTTCTATTTCTTTTCGAAAAAGGCGGGAAAATAGATCGCCTGGCCGTGGGAATTAGCCATTTTTCTGATCCACAAAGAAAGAGGGAAAATGGTGCGCATCTGTTCCCTTCCTTATGTGTGTAAGAAGGGGCTCCTCATCTGAGCTAAGATCGTGCTGACATCATAATTATTTTTTTGTCCAGTTGCCGCTCTCGCTTCTCCAAACGGCAGTGGGCCACCCCATGGTAATTTTTCAATTAATTGTTTGGCACTACAAATTTATGATTAATTATCAAAAATGACAGCTTGTTGAATTGAAAAATGGCGAAACGTACAACGGCCATTTGGTTAACTGCGACGGTTGGATGAACATCAACTTGCGAGACGTCATTTGTACCTCCCGAGTACGTCAACCTTTTCTTTTTCTTTTTTTAAAAGTTTTCATTACAAAATTATTATTAATAAATATTTTTAGTGTTCTGTATTTTAACATTTTATTTATTCTCACATTTTATTCTGATGATTAGGACGGTGAGAGATTTTGGAGGATCCCACAGTGCTACATCCGTGGCAACACGATCAAGTACTTGTGCATCCCTGATGAGGTGCGTTAGAGCCCTGCCCATGTTCATGAAGGCCACCTTGCAGTGGCGAATGACCGCGAGCCAGTTGGCATAGCTGAAGCGGTGGACGTGATTGCTGATGACAAGTGAATGTTGCTGTTCTGGCATGATCCTCGACGTACAGGTGATCGACATGGTGCAGGAGAATGTGCCTCTCCCCAAGCAGGGAGCTGCTGGCCGAGGACGCGGTCGTGGAACACGTGGCCGAGGTGGCAGGGGTCGCGGCGAGGGCGGCGATCGGGGCGGTCGTGGAGGCGGCAGAGGCCGTGGCGATTCTGGTGGATACCGAGGCGGACGAGGAGGCAGGAGTGGTGGCAGAGGATCAGCATAATGCACTCTCTCCTCTCTGTCCTTCGCTTTTCCTCTTCTGATCAACCTAGATCTCAACCAGCGATCATCAACCTCAGTCTCTTACATTCCTCTTCATCGTATGAGTAGTACGACTACAACATTCAAGCAGGTGCGTGGGCACTTGATCAACATCGACGCCCCGTACGCCATCTTCCTTCCTTGGCTCACACACCACAGCTTTGTTCCCTAGAGGGTGATGATCAATAACACATGGTGTGGCTCATCACACTTGCCTCTAATAGCTAGTGGCCACTCGGACTATTGGCTGTCATACTTGGCATAGTTTAGATAGTGCACGTGCACACGAGGTGACAGAGCTTACTGGTGAGCGTTACTTCACCCTCAACATCGCTGCAGTACATCTACAAACCCTTCACACGATCTCTCTAGTCTCTGAGACAACACTGAGTAGATCATCAATCATCTGAAGGGAATTTCATCATCAAAACAAAGAAGAGAGAAAAGAGAGATCAAAAAGGGCACACAAGGGAGGGCTCCTCACTTCCATCCTCTGTTCTCTCTCGATCACCTAGAACACAAGAAGAAGGAGAAGAAGAAGGAGAAGGAAAAGATGTTCAAGAAGAAGCACAAGGTGAAGGTGCGGTTCGAGATGGTGGCCCTGCGTGCCCTCAATCTGCCGCCAAAGCTGAACGGGCGGGAGGTGACGCTGGCGTGGAGCAAGGGCAAGAGGAAGAACAACCGAGGCGAGTCCGACCCCGTGGTCGTCCAGAACGGCACCGCCGTCTTCGACTTTCCCTTCTCCATCGACGCCACCATGCTCCAGGACGCCTCTACCCAGCAGTTCGAGTCCAAGAAAGTCGCCCTCTACCTCAGCGTACTTTTCTCCTCTTTTTTATTATTTATTCATATTTTAATCATTTTCTAAAATTTACAATTATTTTTGTTTTACCAATTATTTTTTAGATATTATAATATTTAATTTATTTTTCTGGACACTGACGTGGTGGGTGGTGGTAACAGGACGACAAGAAGGCAAAGGTGGGGAAGGACACTTTGGACCTGGCTGGTTACGCCAAGGAGGGAGTTCAGTTCTCACAGCACCTGCCTTTGGGCAAGAAGAACCCGCCTGTACTCGTGGTACAGTGTCCCCTTTCATACATTCCTGAGAAGAAAGCACGTTGACCCACAGAACGGCTGTTGTGTTCATCAACGGCGTTGTGCCTGCCTGTTGTCAACCGTGTCCGATCTGAACCTGCAAACCTGTATTAACGCGCAGCAATCTGTGATGTTCCTCAGGTGAACCTAAAGGCGTCATGGCTCAAGTTTGATGGCAAGTTCATCCTGAGGTGCAACAAATCCCACAGAACTGAAGAGGGAGGGCGGCGGGAGGAGGAGGGGCAGGAGAACGCTGTGACCTTTACCACTCTGGTGTATCGGTGACTGTGGGTTGATGCTATGGCGGATGTTGACTCTGCTTGGTGTGCTTTGTGGGTTGGAATACATACGTGTACAGAGAAAGCCCCACTACAACCCCTGGAGGTGCCACGCTAGGGCGGGAAGTCGTGGAGATCGATGGTCAGGAATTCCAGCTGCGCACATCTGATGCCGTCTCAGAGGCTGACACGTCCTGCTACACTGATACTGTACAGCGCCTGCTTGTCATGTGGATTCCGAAGTGCTCACCAACTCGTTCACCATGTACTCGATTCAGACTTCCGAGGTAGAAGATGAAGAAGGTGCCGTGGAGGTCAATAGCCTGGCATCCGCCGCGTCCGCTCCGACACCGTCAACGGCAGTGGCTATACCTCATCTTTCTTCTGCTAAGTCTGCTTCAAGAAGGAAGTCCCGAGAGCTGTCCCCAGCTTCAATCAGCCCGAGAAGTGGAGGAGCAACGATTGGCCTTGCTGCGGCGGCGGCTGGCGGTGGCCTCGGCGCTGGCATCCTGCTCGATTCGACAAAATCGCTTGCTTTTGATGCCAGTAGTAGCAAGAAGGAGGATGCGAGCAGCGAGAAGCTGAGAAAGGAGCTCAACAAACTGACCGAGAAGTATCAGAAAAAGAAGAGCAAGATCGAAGACATGGAAAAGAAGATGAAGGTTCTACAGGAAGAGCATTCACGTTTCAAGGAGGACAAGAATCGAGTGGAGAAGGCTTTAGAAGTTCAAATTCGAGCGGTGGATGAGGAAGCCAAGAAGCGCGACAAAGCTGTGCGAGAGGCCGAGGAAAACAAAAGAAAGGCTAAGGAATACGAAGAAGAGGCCAAGGCTAGGGGTAAGGATGTTGAGGAACTGAAGAAGAAATGCAGGGATACCGAGGAAGAGCTGCGGAAGCGCTTGAAGGAAGCAGCAGAGAACAAAGAAAAGCTGAAGGATTATGAGGAAACCAAGGACCGACTCAAAGCTAAGGAGGACGAGGTTCGTAAAAGGACAAAGGAGACCGAAGAAGCTGAGAAAAAGGTGAAGGACCTCAAGGAGAAGGTGGCCAATCTCACACAAAATCTGAAGGAAGCTGAGGAGATGCGTCGAGAGAAGTCGGGCGTCGCCGAAGAGGAAAGAAAGCGGTGGCGTGAGAAGGAGGAGAGTTTGACCAAAGACCGTGACTCGATGGAGGGACGGGTACGAGAATCCGATGAGCACGTGAGGTGTGCTGATCGAGAGATGGAAGAGATGCGTCGTCGAGAGCGCGAAATGGAGGAGATCATAACACGCCTCTCCGATGAACTCAAAGCCGAGCGTGTCAACACCGAGCGTGCTCTGGAGCAGTCCAAGATTGTGAAAAAGGTCAAAGCTCCTAAGAAGGCGCAAGGAGGCGAGAGCGTCGAGAATACTAAGCTTAATGTTATACAAGAAGAGGTACGCTGTAGAGCTGATTTAGTTCTCTCTGCCAGCATACTTACTATATTGTGCAGCCGGGTTTTGACTTTCCTGTGATAGCATCTGGCCCGGTGCTCGATCTGTCCTTCGATGGCAAACCCAAAGACGATACCGTCAGCACGGCAGAGGGTGAGAGCAAGCCCAAGCGAGGTCTCTCGAAGAAAAAACAGCAGATCAAGGAGTTAGAGGAAAGGGTGAAGGAGACTGAGGCAACTATCACTCGGCTCAAGCAAGAACTTGATAATTCTCGTGATGCGGTGGAAGAGGCACGACGAGAGCGGCGTGAGGCTGAGCGACGAATGCGTGATGAACGGGAAAAAGAGCGCGAAGATGAAAAGAAGGATAGAACTCGCGAGCGGAAGGAGTTTGAGGAACAGATAAGCAAGTTACGTACATTCGTGGAAGAGGAAAAGCGGAAGCAGCGCTCTATCGAGGAGAAGTTGCGCAAGAAGGAAAAAGCTGGCAAGGGCAGGTCAACCAGCGCTATTGTGGGCTCAGCGACACCGTCCGGCGATGGCCAAGTAGAACGAATTCGTGTGGAGCTCGAAGCCAAGGATAATCGTGTCAAGGAACTTGAGCGGGAGCTGGAGGAAAAGAATCGGCTGCTCGAAGAGCGTGAGAAGGAGGGCAAGCGCTCTAGTGAGAGTGCCCCATCCAACACAGAAGAGGAAGCCAGAGAACCCAAGAAAGCCCGAAAGGAACGTCCACGCTCAGTGAAGGTACTTGATGAGGTCAGCTCGATCGCCGCCGTTCCTTCTCAACTCTAACTCTGTCGCCTGCTACAGATCCAATCGCCATCCAAGAAAGGTGAGAAGTCCGAAGAGGCAGCAAAGGCTCCAGATAGCGACAAGGAGGGAGACGAGCAAGTACAGAAGGCGCCAGTCAGCTGGCAGGAAAAGGCGATGCGGCTAAAGGGCAAACTCAACCGTATCGAGGGCCAGCTGGCGCGCGCACGGGTGGAAAAGGATCACATCAACGGGATCCTCGCTAAACGCGAAGAGGAGCTTACTCAGCTTCAGCGCCAGATTGCTCCTATCTTTGCTGAGCAGGACGACGTGCCTGGGAGAGAGGGTGATGCTACCCGCCCACCTTCGTTATCTCGGGACGTGCCTACGTCAGTGCTGATTTCGCGAAGCGCGCATCCGCCTCAGACGGCTCTCACTCCCTTCTTCGAGTGGTGGAAGGACCTCAACGGTCGTCCGGGAGGAGTCACAGGCGATCTCAACCTCAAGCTGTGGTGGGCAGCCGTTGCCGTGCTCTTGCTCTCCGTGTTCTTTCAACTCTGGTGGCGAACGCACATGGACCTATCGGACGAGGCTGTGCCTTCGAACGTGAACAACACACCCTAGCGACCTCAGGCCATACAACTCAACTTATATTTATTGTTTTTGACACATAACCAGGCCCACCACACGTGCATGACGTGAGGGGTCACAGGTAGACACACGAACGCTGTACAGTCGCTGTTTTAAGAATAGAATGGTCATCACCTGATGTTCATCAACCACGGATGCCCCATCCGTGTGCATACGTAGTGGCAAGGAGACACTGTGCTTCCGCTTATTGAAGGAGCAGAACCGGCTCTGGCGACCGGTCATGGACTTGGCTTGCGTCGGGTACTCTGTGCACAGGCTGGACTAAGATGAGACAGCACGCCTAAGAGGATATCCAGGAGGAGAACAGCCTGCGCTGCCGCGTGGCCCCCTCCGCGTTCCCTGTCTTCGCAGACTTCGTCACCTTTCACCGTTCTGCGTCGAAAGTCCAACCCATAACCACGTTAACGGGCATCAGGTCACAGATGATGCGGAAGGTGATCCAATCGGAGCTACCGAACGTACAGCAGAGCTTCGAGTTGAACGAGCAAGTCGAGTTCCATGAAAGTGAGACCCACGAGTTCAAGCAGAGCATCGTGCTTCACGAGGTTGGCCGCTACGCAAGCGGATTCATGAACGGTTCCGGAGGCGTGCTGTATTTCGGTATTACCGATCATCGTCAAGTTGTGGGTGTCGAAGTGCAAGAGAACGAGGAGGAACAGCAATGCAAGAGGATCGCTGAGAAGCTCAAAGGTCTCTGGCCTCCTATCGTGACAGGCGACTATGACGTTCAGTTCATCACGGTGAATCAAGCCGAGCAGGGTAAGAGAAAGGTTGTGATAGCCATTCGATTCAAGGCCAGAGAAGGATGCACCTGGACCAGAAAACCCACCTGCTACCACTTCATCAATGGAGAGTTGGCTTTGATGGCCGATGATGAGTGGATGAACTTGCTTCGAAAGTACCACCCACAATTTCTGTTGCTCTACCTTTGTGATTGACGCTCGTGTGGTAGTGCTTGTTCAACAGTTGATCCTCTTACTCCTTCGCTTGAATCTGCTGTTGTTAAGAATGAGCCGCAAGCACCCAGTCCCGTGACAGCTGGTCCAGAATCCTCATATGTCCAGCCAAGTACTCAAATTCTTTATCTTCACTGATTGCCTCTGTTCAATCAGCTGATGGCAAGACTCTGTGCAGTGCGCAAGCGGTGCCCCTTGTCAGCAACGGCGCTCGGTGATCAGATCCAGCAGCTGCTACTATCCAAACCCACCGACACATGGACAAACCAGCGCATCAGAAGTGCCCTCAATGCTCGGTTCGCCGTTACAAAGAAGGAGGTGAACCAGGTCCTGAACAAGGACGGCAGGTTTAAATACCAGGAGGAAGGGCGCGACAAGGTGTGGTCCTTGTGTTGAGGCTTGGTTTACCACTCCGCATACACGCTCCGCGGGTTCAACGTCTCCCCTTCCTCTTCTGTCTTCCTCTCGTTTACCATCACACCCCTCACCATTCCTCATCTTCCTTTACTCTTTTTTGTTTTTTTGTTAACTCAACTTCAGACTCCCTACAATGCCACAGATTCTCCCCCAGCCTGATTCCTTTTCTTGCCTTTACATGGGGTCCTTCACCTTTTGTCTGACATGATTACACAGTATATATATATATATATGTGTGTGTGTAAAGGCTCCATGTGTACTTTAGAAACTTCCTAAAAGAAATGATGACAGCCACATCAGAGAGAAGAGGAGGCACCCCCTCTAGTGCCTCAGTAGAGCCTGAGGATGTGCCTTGCAATGGGCTTTAGTTGCGAACTCCTCATCAGGCGGATAGTAGAGCTTATCACTGTAAAAGTGTTTGTCAGTAATCGATCATTCATTCAGCGTGCGGCTGTGGTCATACGTACTTGGTTGTGTGGCATAAGCGCCCATCGCGCAGCACTGTATGCATACCCACTAAAGTGTAGGGTGCAATCGACATTCGCTGAATGGACTCGTTGACACCAGATGAAGTTTCCTGCTGAAGATAGTTACGGCCACTTACTTGGTCCTCGACCATCTCCCACCATCGGCGAATCTGATCAATAAGAAGGTCACTATGGTGCATGACTACTTCCCCTGGGTTTTACCATTTCTTGTGTAAAACCAGAGGGTGGGTCCTTCTCAGGCAAGTGGGCCACAGCTGGCATCAATCGGTACAACTTCGTGAACGTACGTGAGTCCTGCCCAAGCTTGTCACATTCCACTTTAGTGAGGCGGGGACGGTCATCACAGCATACCGGTCGTGGCAAGGTGTCCGCTAAGAGTTGTTCACAGATCCTCCTTGCGTAGTCCCTAAACGCCCCTTTGTTGTCATGTTGAGGCCCCACTTGCGCTGGTTGGCACCAGTCATCCAGGCCACTGTAATTGATGATCTTCATATCTTCCTCCTGATAACTTGCTTGGCATGTCGACCTCAGATTATTACTACCCATGGAAATGGCTTCCTCCCATTCGGTCAGCTAAGCCTCTTCAATTCACTCACCCAGGCACAACGGCAATCTACTTTGTGTGGTATCTCGAGGTAACCTCCTGCTCTCTCACAATGATGCGTTCAGCTCTTAATGACCATTGAATCTAGGAACTTTGTGGCTACTACACCATGAAGGACTTTCCTAAGATGGCATTCCAGCTGCGCATCATGCTGCAGCATGTCCACTATTGGACTTATGTCAACAATATCACCTTATTCACGACTCGTGAACGTACTCCGCCTGAACGGCATGTGGAGTCTGTCCTAATGCATCAAGACGAGGTTTCAAAGGAATCCACTCAAGAAGCCAAATCGGACGCGAATGATCGAGATGCCTCCGAAGAACCCAAGTCAGGCAGCCACGGCCAGGGGAAAGGGAAGACGGTACAACGGTCGCAAGGTCAGACTGGCCTTCTCGATACCAATCTCTCGCACTCGACATCGACATTGACATCGACATCGACATCGACAGCTTTGCTTCCAACTTGCACAGTGACAACAGTGGAAGACGCAGATAGTGAAGTGATTACTCGCCGACGGACTGATTTGCAGCGAAAGAGAAAGTTCTCTGAGATATTGCATGAGCACGACGACGAACGCATGAGCGAAGACGAAACAGCAATCGTCCCCAAAACCGCGAACATATACTCTCGAAAAGGGCACACATCCACAAAGAAGGATGGCTCGTAATCGTTACTGCTCCGGTGGAAGGAGACGGATATCGATGAGCGCTTCTGGCTGATGGCCATGATGATCACCCACGGACACGACGTGTACCCCTTCATAGCGTGGCGTGAGCCTCGCTTGGATTGGAGCATGGTGTTTATCAACGTTCTCGATGAGCCGCTAAACTGGCTTGATCCAACTCACAGGCTAATGCTGATGAAGATGTCACTGAACTACATGATCATTCGAGGCCGGCCGCTCACCGAGGTGCTCATGCCAGATCTACAAGCAGAGAACATCAGAATTCCAAAGATCTACCTCCAACCGCAGCGCGTATCTGTGCCTATCGAGTACTACCCAAAGCGTAGAGGCAGCGACAGTGAGAGTACAGACAATCCACGCACGCGTAGTCAAAGCAAACAGCATAGCAGAACAGCACCTCCACCTGCTCAGGCGGACACAAAGGAGGAACTGGCCACGACGGCAGGATCGGGGCCAGCAGTACAGGGAAGGCAGCACAATGCACACGAACTGTCGATACAGGAGCTGCCCAGCCTTGCGCATGTGGAGCTTCACGCCAAACTGTGGGAACGGCATCCACACTCGGATGAGCGTCAGGTAAGAAAAGTGAGCCAACTGACCGATTCCATCGTGTGCGTCTAGCTAAGAGTGGTGCGAACGATGTAGGATGGAACAAAGGCGGTTGTGTACAAAGGCTGCTTAGGCGAGAGGGATGTCGCCATCAAGTTGGTTGAATGTTGGGATTTCAAAGATTCGATCTACAACAACGAGAAGCGCATCTTGCGCCGCGTTGGTACGCTCCTTCCATTTCGCTATGTACTACTGGATAAGAAGATTTAACAATGAAGACACACAGGCGGCAAGCTCCACACGTTGAAGCTCATTGGTTGGTCAGATAAGGTCATGGTGCGAGGAGTTTGCTATTCGGCGCTGGTGTCGGAGTTAATCGTGCAGCCCGAGGTACGACTGCTCGTTTTTGTTTGCCTTTGTCCTTGTGGTGTGGTTCTTATGTATTGTAACAGCAGGCAGAGAAGTGCATCCCATCGACGACAGAGGACGTCATTGTGTACATGCAACACCTGTTCCAGGTATATACGCAGAAGATGTGTGTGTGTGTGTGTGTGTGTGTGTG
>CDEZ01023204.1:3125-21562 GCA_000826365.1 Acanthamoeba royreba | reverse complement strand
TGGCATCACTCGCAAGAAGCTACTCCAAACAGTCCACGCCATCCAAGATGCCACGATGTAATCTCTCTCTGATGCCGAGTTATCCCTCACTCCCATGGTTGTTGTGCGCTACTGAATCAAAGTTATCCACACTAGTCGAGAACTCGAGAAGCTTGTTGAGCTGACATGCGTCTCACTCGTCTATTTCCGAGGCTTGGGACATGCCTGGCAATCGCCTGGCGCCGAAGCCCTGCTTCTGCCCGCCTCGGCGGTTGGTAAAGGGGAACATGAACACAATCTTGTTCTCCTGATTGATCGCCAGTCGTGCCTCAAACGGCTTGCCCGCCTTGGACCGGAAGCCGGAGAGCAGCGGCGTCACGCCCTCGGTAGCCAACTCCCGCAGCTCTTCCTGCATCAGGGACAAGACAGACAGTCAATCAACTCGACGCAAGAAAGGGAGGGACTGATGAGAGGGGTACTGGTTTCATCTCTCGTCCGCAGCTGCTCTTCCAGAGGACAAAGTCGCACGACTCGTGAGAGCATCGCCACATCTTCCACGGTGCACGGGTAAGCATCCGTCCCTTTCCGCACTTCCAGCAGCTGCAGCCAAGGTCCTCCTCTTTCTCCTCCACCAGACTGTGTCCGTGCTGGTCGGATTGGTTCCTTCCGTGGGCCTGATGATGAGTGCTGTTAGACTCAAGCACACATTCAGACAGCTTAGTTTGATCCGTACATCAGCCGTAGAATGACCTTTGTCTCCGTCTTTGTCAGGTTCGCCTTCGTGGTCGATCGTCCACATCATCTTCTTGAAATCTGGAAGCTTAGTGGCGCCGTCCTTGGCCTCGCTCACCACTTTCTCAGTGAATTGCTTGATGTCTTCGATAAATGCCTCGTGACTGCTAGCACCCTTAGCAATATCTTGCAGTCTCTTCTCCCACTGTTGGTTATGATAAACATATAAATAGGAGTTAGTTCTTCCTGTTAATTAATTTCAAATGACTTGAGCCATACTACGTACCTGGCCTGTTAGCTGAGGAGACGCAAGGGAGGAATGTATCTTCTGCAGCAGATCAATAAGAATCTTGCCCTTCTCTGTCGGAACCAGCGTCTTCCCCTCTCTCCGCACATACTTGACCGTGATGAGTCGCTCAATGATCTGGGCACGCGTAGCTGGCGTCCCCAGGCCGAACTCCTTTAGCGATTCCTCGGGCCCATCCTCTGCTTCGCTGTCTATATCATGCACGCCCTTTTTGCTGAGATATCGGCCAGCTGTCNNNATGAGATAGAGAAGTGACGACTCATTGAGGAGTGCAGGCGGTTTGGTCTCACGGCGTACGATCTCCGCCGGTAGCATGCAGTCGAGGGTGTCGTTCTCTCGCAGCCCACTGATAATTGCGCTCAAGTCGCCCATGGACTCTTCGCCATCTGCATTCTCCTCTTTGGTGTCCTCATTACCCTCACCAGAGTTATCGACACTGGCAGCGACTTGAGTGCCCTCCTTTTCCTCTCCTTGCTCGGAGGAAGGAGACAAGGCGATAGTAGATCGCCAACCGGGCGTCACCGTAACTACGCCTTTCGCACGAAGGTAGTTCGATTGATTGACCGCGATCAACTCCATGTGTCTTTTCTCACAATCGGGCATGAAGCATGCTGCAATTCAGGCATTGTCAGAACTTCAATGAATAGGTTTTTCTCGGATTAATGCACGTACACAGTAGCCGGTTGGTTATCATGCGGTAGATCTTACGCTCATCTGTGGAGAGGTGAGAGAGAGCTTTTTCGGAAGGAATGTTGGTGGTAGGAATGATTGCATGGTGATCAGACACCTTGTTGGCATCAAAGACAGCTACGCAGAAGCACATCATAGTGAATATAGCTCAAATCAGATGAAACGCTTGCGGTACGTACATCGGTTTGAGAGACTGAGCTTGGAATTACTGCGGATGTCCTGTACTGCAGGTGCATACAGTGTATGCTTTCCAAGGCCGCTGCAAGTTGAACACGTGAGCTGACTCTGAAGAATGAATACATGCAATACTGAGAAAGAACATACTCGATGATGGCATTGATATCTTTAAAGATATCCGGGGTGAGGTAGCGCGAATCGGTCCGCGGGTAGGAAATGAGTTTGTGTGTTTCGTACAGCCCCTGAAGAGCACTCAAGGTACGCTCAGCTGAAAAGCTATACCTTCGGTTGGCCTCTCTGTAGTGTAAAAGAATGTTTAATTAAAGCACAAAAGAATACAACGAAGTTCACGTACCGCTGAAGAGAGGTCAGATCGAAAAGCTTCGGCGGTTTCTCCATTCTCGATTTTTGGATGATCTGCTCTACGGTACATTGCGGACCAAGCATGTACCGTACATCCTCAGCCTCCTGCTCGGATGCGAACTGCTCGCTGGACGGCCCTGCTTTGTCCTTCTCTGGCATGAAGTACTTCAATCGCAGAAGCTCATCGCTACCCTTGGGTTTACACTGCAGATAGAGCTCCCAGAACGGTTCCTGACCAACAGAATCTACATCAGATCGGTAGTACCACGATACAATGCAGATAGCGCGCCTACCGGTTTGAAGTTATTCACGGCCTTCCATCGATCCACAATCATCCGCAGCACTGGTGTTTGTACACGTCCAAGTGACACGACCTCCTACCGAACTTGAACTTCAGCCGTCCTTCTATCATGATTCTACTTACGGTGACAACAGTACCTTGGTTTGAAAAGAGGGCACCTTGGGACGATAGCTTAGCGTGTAGGCTTGTGTCGCATTCATTCCGATAAGCCTATCAAGTCAATCGGCAGGTTAGAACAGGACAAATAAATAATCTGGGGAGGCACGCACCAGTCGGCTTTAGTTCTAGCTAGAGCTGAGCTGTAGAGTGCATCGTACTTGGTTCCCTCTTGTAGTCGTCGAAAGCTGTCAAATCATACTCAACTCTCTTTAGAAAAACGATCAAACTCGTTCGTTTATAAGCAAGTCCTTACCCTTCATTGATGGCTTCGTCTGTGAGCGAAGATATCCACAGCCGCCTAAATGGAACGCGCACAGAGGCTTGTTCATAGACTTCGCGGAAGATGAGTTCTCCCTCTCGTCCTGCATCGCAAGCGTTCACGATTTCTAGAGTGTACTCTAAGAATTAGATTCCTGCTCATTCATCAACATGAGAACTATCCCGTACCATCAGCCGACTGGAATAGCCGACGAATGACCTCGAATTGCTTCTTCTGGGCTGGTCCCTAAAGAGTGACCAATGTTAGCTTCAGCACAGAGACTGAGGAAGTTACGGAATACGAACTTTGCAGTAGAAGGTCCATTCAGAAGGAATAATAGGAAGCTTGTCCAGCTTCCATGTCGTGTGTTTCTGCAGTTCAAAAAGATGTCCTGATGCCCAGGTCACAACTGTCGCTCCGCCACCTAGTGACCAGGGATTGCGTTTTAGAAGAAATGAACATTCTCTGATGCCGAGCTAATGAAAAGACGCACCAGAACTTTCACCCTCACTTGGTAGAATCTTCACGCCTTCAGGTGTCAGCTCAACGTTACCAATGAATCCCTGCTCCTTCGCTCCTTCCTTCTTCACTCGCTTGATGCCCAGTGCGCGAGCAATGTTCTCGGCAGCGCCTGTACTCAAACGAGAATCCGGTTAGCTGCATTGATCATCTGTATTCATGGAGGCAAATTGCACTCTTCTTCTCGGCCAAGATGACGCGGATGATGGGTCCCTCATTGACTGGTGGCTCAGTGGTCGGTGCAACGGTCTCTTGCAATCTTTGCAACAGCTGTTCCTTGCTTCCGCTCACTCGCAGGCCGCGCAGCTTGCACTCCTGCTTGAGCTCCGCAGTCGTCATCTGCTTCCATTCCACCGCTGCAACCTGTGTCTCCTTCACCTCCTTGTCTTTTGCATCCTTCCGCTTGCTACTTGCTTCTTTCTTTGAGGCATCCACTTGCTTCTCCTCCTTCTGTTGCGGCTCCTGCTAACATTATTTTTAATATTTTTAATATTTTTATTAAAATTAGGAAATAAGAATTCAGTGGGTATTATATAGTAATTTTTTCTTATTATACAATAGTTTAAAAATAAAATATAATTCGTACTTGTTCTTTTTATTTTTAGAAATATTTATTTGAACGTGTTGGGAAATGGGTAGGAACCACTGAAGCGGATTTGCGAGGTAGGCCTCGCGTAGCGAAGCTAAGTCGTTGCGGCAATCCCGGTGCGATTGGGGTACAGGTTATGGCCGAAATCGTGGAAGATGAGGACGGTGCCAGAGATGACACAGATGATGTGATGGGCAGCAGCGTGCCAAGGCGTCCGCTGCGCAGGACAGGGACGGCTGGCCAAGCCCGAGAGGGCACCGTCGCCAGGCCGACCCGGTACATCTCTTCTTGGCTGAGTATTGAATTTGGTAAATTTCTTGGAACTTTTGGTAAACCTTTAGCAACTTTTAAAAAAATTTCGTTTTCGTAAAATCATTTCAGAGTGGCCGGCGAAGCGCCTCAGCCCTGTACAGGTAAAGATGGACCACCTTCAAGCAGGATAAGGTATCGCGACAAGCTGTGACGGCACTGGTGTGGCTTTGGTGTCCACCTCCGCCACCACGTTGCAGGGAAGCTGACACGATAACTAACTGCCTGATTGGCCATCGACGGTGGTCGTTCACCCCATGATCGAAATGATGTAACTGCCTTAGTGGGCAGCTGGAGACACAAACGCCAATGCATCAGCAAGCAGGGCCTCCATGGCCGATTTACCGTCCTTCCTGCTCTTGGCTAGTTCTCGCGTCAACCACCTCTTGGCCTTTCCTGCCAGCAGTTCCCACTCCTATCATCCCCCACGATTCGTGTCAGTAAGCCGAGAGACAATCGCCCGAGACAGGAGGGCAAGGCACCTCGGAATGAGCAGCGAACTTGATCTCGAGAGTGGCCAATGCGAGCGCTGTGGCCCACAGGTCACTCGCCACACCTGGCGGCACCGACTGAACCAATGTGGCAAGAGGTAGACCAATGGATTTTGCCAGCTCCTCGTCTACCGACCAGCTTCCTGTACCCGCACTGTGTTAAGAAGAAGTCTCATACCACTTGAGAATGGTCTGAGCAGTACCATTCGCTTTTTGTTGGGAAACAAGATGATCGACAGGTCTCAAGTGTCCAGTCACCTTGCTGGAGATCGGCGTTGCCAGGGGAGTGCTGGGGAAGGAGCTGGCTGTGGATGATGTTGTGGTGATGGGCGCTGGGAGATTCAGGCTCTGGTCCTGCGGTAGCGGCGAACGGTCAATATCCTTCGTCTCTGGTGTGCCGATGTCATCAAGGCATTTGGCAGCTGTTTGTGATTAGAGAATCGTCATCGTTTTCTCATGTTTTGTTTTAGGTACCACTGGGCGGAGGTGGAGTAGTAGTCGATGGACCTGAAGCACGACTGAACCAGGGAGCTGTGATTCCAAGTTAGGAACTCGATCGAGTATAGTAGCAGATGAAGTAAAGAGAGCAGTACAGAAGAAGGATGCCACCGAATCCACCATGGAGGAGACCACGCTTCTGCTTCTGGATAGACCTCGCTGTGAGAAGCCATGCTCCAGTTTCTGGGCGGGAAGTACCTCTCCGATGGTTTGAAGAATGTAAGCGCTACATTAGAAGGAATGGTTTCGGTCATGGATTCGATTGATTCGAGTGAGGCTGACTGCTGGGAAAGGTTCTCTGTTGAAGGCAATAGAACTTTAGCATTTAACTGCTCACTGAGCAGTTATGGTGCCAACGTACCACACAAGTCTCTTATGATCTCGTTCATTTCCTGTATCTGTTGGCTTACCTGTTCAAGTTCAGCTGAATGTGTTGAGGCACTTAAATACGGTGCAGCGCTGCTCGACGATTGTAGAACGTTTGAAGAGAAGTTGGTCGTGGGAGGGAGCATGTTGATCTCCACCTTTCTCATGGTTGCCTCCGCAGCCTGTTCACCCTCTGCTGTTCCTACGAATGAAGTAAATGATGACACAAGCCCATAACGCAAGGCCAACTCGGTGATCTCAGCCTTGTGAGTCTTAGGCTTCTCGCTATCTTCCATCTCTCTTTACATGTCAATGCAAACGTCAGTATGTGGAAGTGAAGCGAAAAGAATAAGAAGAAGAGCACAGCATACTTGATCAGTGCACGTGCGGCCAATCGATGGATGAGCTGTCCTTCCCGTATCTGCAATCGTCCATGCTGTAGCACCTTGAGATGGACGTCCTCCTTGCCTTCAAGGTCGCACTTGGCGTGCAATTCGGCTTTGTGCAGTGCCTTCTCAATTCTGTTGACCCTTCACACTTAGATCAGCACGTCATTCTTCATCTATTGGTGACTGTGAAAACGTACTTGGTGAGATTGGTCGTGTTGAAGAACCCATACGTGATCACCCTCTCCCCGTCGAACACTGCTGGCAAGGTGCGTGGTGCTTTTGCTTTCAACACGAGTCTATCCGCAGTGTGGGCCTTGCTGTACATGGGCATGGAAGGATCATCGCATCCAAAGTCAATGGTAGGCTGCTTGAGCATGGGTTGGAGAGCGCGCTTGAGCTGCCTCAACACCTTGGTTTCCATGCTCTCGCCAGATATGACAAACTCCGACTGACCATGGCCGGCCTTGGCGATGCCGTTGACAAGTTCAGCTGAGGCGTCATCTCCGATTCCAAGAGTGAACACACGAGTGTCCTTGGCTCTCTTTCGTACAAGCTCGATCACCTCGTCGGTGTTGCTCACTTCTCCGTCCGTCTGGAATACCACGAAACCCACAATGCAATCTCAGTGAGCAGTACCATTGTCAACAGTGAGAAATGAGCACGCACCAGAACAAACACTTGTCGTGGGAATAACGGATTAGCTCGTGATGTGAGAATGGAACGAAGAGGTTCAAGAAACTCAGTGCCTCCCATATCGGCCTGCAAAGTGCGTGCATGGTGGCTGGCGGTTGCAAGAGTCGAGTCATCGTAGACTACTGATGACGGGAACAACTTACTGTAACTACTTCCGAACCCGATCACTGCAGCAATCGTTGATCACAATCGAGATTTCGTTTCATCAGCTAGACACACAGCAGAGGTTGTACCATTGAATCGAGTGCCAACTGGAAGCGAGTGAAGAAAGAGAGACAGAGCGTTCTTTGCTTGGGTGATGCGGCTGCCTGCCATCGATCCGCTGCCATCGATCCGCTGAGTGATCAGTACATTTCTTACGCAATAGATCAAACAATGATGTCTGCGTTGTACCTGCGATCTACCACAAAGATCACTTCAGCAATGACATCGGCATCGCGCAGTTGTTCGAGCTCAGCAATGAAGCTCACCATCGCCACAGCCGATCCAGATTCTCGGTCGATCTCCACTACAGCCTGAGGCTCGCCAGCATGCTGCTGCCCGATGAGTACAACAAGTCCCATACGGCTCGATGACGATGAATACTGTTTGTGCAAGCCCACAAATGAGTCAGCACCATCATCTGTAAAGGTGGAGGTCAGTGGGATGAACCGTGATGCGAGCTTTGTTGTCAGTAATGACTGAGTCAATCTTATGCCGCGAACTGCATTCGACCGTCGTGATACGCGAGCACATCTCTGCATCAATCTCCACACTAAGCCCGTCCTTCACACTTTCCTCACTGTCGATCAAATGTTAAAGACCATCAAGGTGTGTTTATGAGGCTGATGTTGAATTGCAGTACCTGGTCGATGGGAAGGGTAGGGTCTGAAGAATGGGGAGCCGGGTGATGGGCAAAGCCACACGCACATTGGTTCCTTCGTTGGTCAGCTCACTCACATAGCGAAACGTGACAAGGCATTCCTAGCCATAGAACTGGACAGTCAACGAAGGTTCACTTCAGGTAATGCCTTGGTGCTCACCTTGTCTGGCGGGAGGTTCCCCACACTAAGGTTGAATGCTCCTTTGACCTTGTCGTCCTGAGACAAAAGAAAACCGTGTCCGCCAGAGCTCACTGCATCCTCGTACCTGCTCACCACCATCATCGCCATCGCCATCGCCATTGCACGGTCGCTCGGTTGGACTAGTGGATCATTCCGTCATGCATGGGGAGGTGAGGATTACGTGTTGAGAGCATCTTCTTTCTCCTTGACCTGACCGATGACCTTGTGCCCATCGATCGTCGCTTCGAACCCATAGATTGAGCATTCTTCCTGCTTGAACTTGAATCTGATTGCAAGCAGTCAACATCAACAGGGGTACAGCACAAACACGCATAGAGATCCTACACTGCCTCAATAGGAGCGTCACTGTGGTTGACGAAGCATTGAGTGACCTCGACCTGCGCCACCATATCTACCACATGAGCTTTGACAGCAAGTGCACGTAGAGGCAGCGATTCACGCTTCCCTCCTGCATTTGTTATAATCAGTGTAACACCATCCTTTGTGTGTGTTGTGTTGTGTGTGTGGTGTGTGTGTGGTATGTGTGCAGCTGTACCAGCCTTGGAGAAGAGACCGCACAGGAAAGAGTCGTCATACGTGGCTGCCGTCATCACAGTTTTATTTGTCTGTATATCCGAACCGCGACAAGTGAAATTATCTCTTTAATTATTACTTTGAAAAACGATAATTATTTGATATCATCAAACAAGGCGAAGATACCAGGGTATGGTCGTGTCCTGGACCGGTAGAAAAGATGTGTGAATAAACAGTCGACTTTCGCCAGCTTAGCTTCATTTCTGTTCCAGTTCGGTTTTTCACTGAGTTATTTTTTTGTCGACTGCATAAAGCAACCTCTTACCAGGTGACTGACTGCTTTTCCATGAAACACACAAACATCTGTTCGAAAAAGGCAGGCCAGAACCAATGCCACGTCATAGGTCTTGCTTGGGTTGTGGAAAGGAAGGCACGCGAGGGTGGGTGGTAGGTGTGTTGTGGTGGTACACCTGGTGTTGTCAATGTCCATCACAGGAGGATGTGGAAGTTTGCTTTAAGAGTGAAGAGATGGCTGAACTCTCTTTTCCTCTTGCTCTCATACACGAAAGGAGAGACATGTGGTGTGATCAAGCTTGCCAGGGAAGCTACGATAGTCGGCCGGCTGTCTTTGGCCCGGGTTGTGCTCCATGAAGCTTCGTGTCGGCTCAGTCTGAACCACACACAAGTTGATCATCTTGCTGGTCACTGTCTCGGGAGACAGCGTAGTTCTTCGCCGTCCAGTGATGGACGTGTGGTAGGCGAGCCGGGAGACCGGTGGTGGATCCTCCAGTACGTGCTTGTGTTCATATCGGTTCTTCTCCGAAGCGGCGCCGGCGGTATCGGTATGAGGACCAAAGTAAGTGTTCAGCTCCAGCTTGGGCGCCATCTTCATCGCTCGAATGCGCGTCGATGATCTTCTTTCTTCGGGTTTGTCGTCGTCGTCTTCCGTCTGCACATCTCCTCCTGGGACTTGCTGCATGGTGGCCATAAGCCCGAGGCTCATCTGGTCATAAGACTTCGCCGTAGTCCTCTTGGCTGACTTCTTGTCGTCCTTGCCCGCGTTCTCCTCATCTTTTGTAGAAGTGTTTGATGACAATCCATTCAAGTCTCCATCGAGTACGCTCTGTGTCTCTGGCTCCAAAGCCGTTGTTCGTTCCGGTAACAACAAGGGGTCAGGCTCGATCAGCAACTCTCGTTCCAGCGCGCTGAGGGTAAAGTCTGTCTTGATCTTCCCTGACGTTCTTGGCGACAACTTGTCCCAATCTTCACATACCTACAAACAATTGTTTCTTTGTCAACCTATGGTCTATCCTCTTCCTCGGGGAAGAAGAGGAACATGAATGGTACCGTGCCACCGGTCAATTCACGAGGTCGGAGGCCGAGGAACTGCGGGTCGAAGTTGTCGTGTACGCCGTCACTCACAGCCCATACGCAATCGCCAAGCTCGCACTCAGCAAAGTAGAGTCCAAGGTTTCGCAGATCAGGTTCTAGCGATCCCGCTCCAGCTGCAGGTCCCAAACGTCCACCGCAATCCGTGGGGGACATCACGTTTTGTCTGGTGGATGAAACGTAGCAGCGTCAGCTCTCTCGATCTTAACTTTGTTTAGCTCCGACATTGAGAAGGAAATACCTATTGCCCTCGGTAATGTCTCGAATAGATCCCGTGGCTCGCGAGTAGAGATACACTTTGCAGTCGCCCAAAGAGGCAACCAAAATAACCTTCTTTGATTGTTTCACTCGCTCTTTCATAGCCTGTGAAGTACGATCCTCGTCACTCCCTCGCCTGGGCGAGATGAGAGATGAGAAGAACTTGGTCCGATCAACACTTGCGTTGAGCATCTTTCGCTCTTCTGGGTTCTGTCTCCGTGTTTATCGATCGTTAGTGTCTGCGTGTACGCTCGAAAGTGGAGTGAGTGTACCAGATGCCCTTGATGGCTGGCGTCGTTGTTGTATTCCACATCCACGACGATGCCAGCACACACTGTAGTCGTGCCACACTCAAATGGTTCCCTAATTCCAATGAACAAATAGAGTAAGGCCTGTTTGTTGGACTACTTAGACTAGAATTTGCGACGTACTTGCCGGCCATGATAGTGTTATGGGCTTCAGCCATGCCTTGGAGCAGGCACTCAGCGGCTTGCCTTAGGGGTCGCTTGGTTAGATCAATAGTGTTGGAGCCCACTCCCATCATCTCCTTCACACGATGAGCGCCTCGCGACATGATCCCAAGCCCCTTGCCTCCATCGCTTCGGGATCGCACTCGCCCTGATATGTCGATCTTCAGTTCATCCTCCTTGGCAGTCTGTGGTTAAGATTAACACGATAAGCATCGGACATAAACCTCCAATATCGCTTTTTTGTTGATGAGGGGAATGTACATTGCTGTTGTTACTGGTGTTATTATTGTTGTTGATGCCTCCCGTGGTAGTCTTGAGTTGCGTTGAGTTACGGGCTATAAATGCCTTGTGGAGAGCGCTCATGAACACCTGCCTTGTGGCAATGGCCGCTGCTACCGCATTCCTCCCCCAGCCGCACCCGTCGCACACACAAAACACAGCTCCATTCTGATACAATCGGATCGCAAAGCAATCACATATCGGATCACCTGAACAACATAGACAAACGTCAGAGGTTTCCTTACGTTCCATTAAGAAGGGCTCCATATATGGTACCGAGTCGACCACCCTGGTTTTCTAGTACTCGTGGGTATGTGGAGACAGTGCGACCACATGCACGAACATCACTTTCTCCTGGTGGCGAGTAGATGGGATCGGCAGGGATTTCGGAGAGCGTCAGCTCGGATTCGTGAGGATCGGGTCCTTCCATGTAAGTGGGGAACGCTGCGGAGCCGACGTGAGACCAATCAATCAACGGCATGAAGCTCATGTCATCCGGGATGCCCTCCAGCTTGCTGGTGATGATCTCCTGCGGGATGGAGTAGCTGTGCTCGCTGCCTGGCTTAGGTGAGTGCCGTCGCTCCGCGTTCATACGACTCCAACCTCTCCATGTACTCCGCTTCTCATCATCAGCCTTGGCACTCCGATCCGGCAAAGGTGAAGGCGCAGAGCTGTGGAATGGCGGTGACCCTGACGGTCTCGAGCTCTTCTTCTCCTTCTTGTGTCCTTTCTCCTTTCTTCCGAACCTCTTGAACTTCTGCATGAACGTGAGCAGCAAGTTAGGTCTTTCATACAGCCCTCACTCCTTTTATATAGAAAGATTCTGTACCTTGTCTGGCTTGTATGGGAGCACTGCAGGAGGTACTGGTGGTGTTGGAATACGTGCTCTCGGCACATTCAAGGCCTCCTTGGCTTGGATCCGGTTGAGGGCTTCCTGTACATCTTCTTCGGGAATCGTGTCGAGGGATCTGGTAAGTCGTCTGGCCTTCAACATGACCAAGTGACGGCTGGGCTTTCGCTGATCTATATCTTCGAGCACCGCCAGCGGTGCCTCATCTTTTTTTGTACCTGCGACCCCCTTCGCCGCAGCACTCACTTCCGTTCCGCTCTGCACCATGCGAGGTTCATCTGAGTCTTTCATAATCTTCATCTCTCTTTCATCTTTGTCGTCTCAAACACAGGAAAATGAGGGTAAGGAGGGGCTGGTACCAGTCCCGGTTGGCCCGTAACTTGGCGAACTACAAATGATGGTGAGTCTTCCTCCAGCATCCTTGTTTCGCAAGTCCACCGCCGGCAGCCCTGCGCTTTCCTCTGACTGTGTTGGCCAAGTACCTCTTTTTATCCGTGCGCCTGGCAACAGTCAGGCTCCTTCCCGCCTGCTATTTCGTATCGTTACCTTTCTTTAGAGAGAGAGGGAAGTTTCATGTTTTGCCTTTTTCAGGCATCCATAGCTGAGATTCTTCATACGTTATCATGGAATTTGAACAATACAATAATTCTTTGGATGTTTCCCGATCTCTCCGCGGTAGTACCGACCAAAAGCGTGGTTAGGAGTGCGTCGTGAAAGAGTGGAGAGATGGAGGGCATCTCTGCCCCCCTCAATGTGTCCCTGGTCAGCAGCGCCACCGAAGCAATTGCTGTACCTACCTTTTCACCTGCTTTTATCTGTTTCATCTTTTGCTGGGTTTGTTTGGCTTCTTTGTGGCGGCACTAAGACGTAAAAACAAAGAAGAAAGCAAAGATGTACTGCCAAGGGAAGGAGATAATATTTTATTTTCTTTGTAATTATTTCATAATTGCGAAATTAATTTGAACAATTATATGTCACGCAGAGTGCAGCAGCGGCAGCAGGGAGTAGTGGCACCGGCGTAGCGGCCCCGCGGGCGCCCGTGAAGCAGGGCTTCCTGCACAAGCGAGGCAAGAAGCCGTACATCAAGACACTGCAGTTACGATGGTTCGTGCTGGAGGACAATGCGCTCACGTACCACAAGAAGCCCGGAACACCAGCTCTCGGTACCATCCTGATGACCGAGGTCATCAACGTCGCGCCGGCGGAGTCGGCCACCGATCCGTTCCTCTTCTCGCTTACCCAGGAGAGTAGCGAGTCACAGCGTGTGTACTACTTCCGAGCGCGATCCCTGCCAGAGATGGAGGAGTGGATGGATGCATTGCGCCGTTCGATCGCCTATCACACATCCACGTCGCCGGCCGCTGCGATGGCTGCGATATCGGCGCTCAATGCTGCCTTTCACAATTCAGCTTCCATGTCAGCTGCCGCTGCAGCAGCGTCGGCGCCACCGACCGCAGCCGCTGCGCTGACAGCTTCTACCGCCGCACTGCCACCCTTGTCCGCCTCACAGTCGCTAGTTTCTTCCATCACACCATCTCTGTCGCTGACAGCTTCTACCACCGCACTGCAACCCTTGTCGCCCTCACAGTCACTCGGCCATATTACGCCACCTGTCACGCCACGGGGAAGGAACTTGCTAATGTCATCTACGTCATCGGCATCATCGTCATCGTCGTCCTCGCCGCGCAGCTCGGAACAAGTAGATCCGGACCTCATCGACCGCTACCAGACACGCGAGCTCGAGCTCAAGGGTAGCCCTATCCCCTCTCTGTGTGAATTCAATCTAAAGCCGGACCTATGCAGAATTGGAGAAAGCGCTCAAGGAGGCCAAAGAAGAGCTGGAGGCTGAAAAGCGCAAGACGAGATTAATTCTTGAAAAAGAGCAAAAGAACATCAAGCAACTTCAGCAGGAACGCAATTCACTACAGACCGAGATACAGCGTCTGCAACATCTTGTTGGAGAACGTGGGCAGAACGTCGAGGTGAGTGAGTTCCTCCTCAAGTGTGGTGATCGTACGAACTCATTCCTCGTAACTCTGCAGACCAACACTGATAGCGAGGACGAGATACAACGATTACGAAGGGAAATGCAAGAGAAGCAGGATTCCCTTGACGCTATGAAGAAAGATCTGGAGAACTACACAAAAGCGCAACTCCTGTTCGAGCAGGGCGAGGATGTCAGCGATCCTACACAGGTATGCTTCTGTCCCATTAAGTTCAATATTGTTGGTTAAGCTCATTGATGCGCTGTATCGCAGATCATCGAAATGCTTAAGGTGCAGATGGTAGACATGAAGGACCTACTGGAAAGTAAGGTCAATGAGCTGAAGGCTAAGCTGGAAGCCGAGGCTAACGAAAAGAAGAAGACCGAAGCCGACGCTGCTCAGTGGAAAGCCATGGCGCAAAAGGAGCTCAAGGGCCGCCTCCAGGTACGAATACACGTTATTGTGTGCTCTTTCGAAAAGAGTTAACATTCATGCTGGCCTCGCCTCCAGCTGGAATCGGAGAAATCGGCCCTACAGAGGGAGTTGCAGGAGGTGAAACGACAATCTCAGTTGATACAATCGGGCACTGTCGAACAGATGGAATTAGAGGAGGATCCCACAAGGGGACCAGCCGAACAAGGCAGCCAGAGGAACAGTGGCCAGTGGCGCAGCAGCCAGCGACGCAGCGGCGGCGCGTCGAGGGATTCCGCCTATCGGGAGCCGCTGCTCCTCGAAGATGGCGAGCCGGGCGACGGCGACGTCAGCATCTGGACGCCCAACAAGACCAGAACTGTCGCTCGGCCCTACTCCTCCCCGGCCTGCTTCAACTGTACTCTACAATGAGCTTCCTTTCCCTCGGCCAGGTGCCCCACCTGCAATTTTGCTCAATGAAAACACGCAAAAGCTGCCTTCAAGCCTGATCATTAAGGGTAGATCTTGCGCAAGCCTCACCTTCTCGAGAAGAAGCTATGGGTTGCGTTTTCGTTCAGAGTGGAGTAGAGAACAACCCGACATGGCTTCCACCTCCGCAGTTATGTCACATGTAAGTGGTCAATAATCGCCCCGGAACGATAGGAATTCCCTAATTGTTACTATTTAGGAAAAGGATAATATATGCGTCATCTTCTCTAAAGATCACACGTGCATTCTGACTTTTTGGCGACCAACTACCCTCACAACATGAACGCTGTTATCCTACTTCCTATACGGCTACAAGAAAGAGTACTCTCGCACACACTTCAGTTCAATGGGTGAGGACAGCCTTCTTCAAGATCCCGGTGAGGAGAAGCGGACACAGCCAGAGCCTTCTGGACTTCTGGCGCAGACGTGCCGACGGCTGGTGACAGCCTTCGGGCTGGGCTCAGTGCCGGTGGCCATCCTGGCAACTATCAACTCTGGTGGGCAGTGGGCGTTTCGTGCTCAGCCCTACAATGGCTCCTACGAAGCCATGACCGCAGCAGTTGGTATTAGCTTCGCACTCGCAGAGCTGTTCCTCCTTCTCCAACTCGTGCTCTGGCGACGAAAGTCAAGCGTCCTCCGCTTCACTTGCATACGAACAGATAACTCGTCACAGTTCCCGGATCACCTATGGCCCTGCTCAGTACTCACACTAGCTGAACTGGCCTGGCCTGTCGTGATGGCGATCCTCTCGTTCATCATCGACATTCCTGGTGCTGGCGGCTTGTGGCTTNGCTGCTGGCGCGGTATGGCTGACGTTCGCCTGGGAGCTCGTGGCACTCCTGCTCTGGGATCCTGCCGAGATATGGTCAGCAATCAAGCGTACGCTACGTCCTCCATGCTGTCCTCCATCACGATGCTGTAAGCCTCGAAAGTGGACCGTCTGTGGCATCATCGCACGCATCATTCTCTTCGGCTTCGCGGTGGCCGTCTTCGCGGTGGTCGTTCTGCTGCCCTGGAGCGGTCCTCCGGAGCCCTTCGTGCGATGGCACTCTTACTCTGTCGACGGCGAGCTCCTGTGGCGAGGTACCTTCGCGGTGGTCGCTGGCAGCTGTCTTCTAGCTTCCGTATTGCAGCCCCTGAGCACCTGGACCGGCTTCCTCGCCACGCAGGGCGTCATTCACGCTAGCGTCATGTTCGTAGATTGGTGCACAGATATCAGCCACAACCGTGGAGACGTACAGCACCTCTACGGCGACATAGGCGGGTGGTATCTGATCTCACTAGTGTTGGCAGCTCTACTCATCATCGACACCAGTATCCGTACCTGCCGTAAGGCCTCGAAGAGGAACACCGAACAAGTGTAAATATTTTAAATTTTAATGCAGTTTCTGTAAAATGTGAAAAATGTCAGAGAAACACTTCCAAGAAATCTCTTCACACAAAAAAAGAAAACATAACCGTTTCTTGTCCGCGCAAAGAAGAAGAACGGAAGAGATGGCGACAGGGGGAACGCACCTCCCGCCGCTTCCGGCGGAGACGTTCCTGTTTGAGGCCCTGCGCAAACTCCAGGAGGAGTATCATGTACCACTACACGAGATTCAGAACTCGATTCAGGCAAGTTACAGCATGCTCATCGAGTACAACAAGGTACATTCAAGTCCAGTGATGACTGGCCGAGTGTTTTCTTCTTTTTACGTTCTTTGAGTTGTTCCTCTCTCGATCGGAACGTTACAAATTTTTTCTCTTTTATTTTCTTTTATTTTCTTATTGCTTCGGCCCCGACACAGCTGCGGGGAACGGACACGGTGTGCCGTGACTGCGGGAAGGTGAGTCTCGATGTGGACCCGCTCACCTTTGGTACGATTCCCCCACATGCTTTGTCCGTGCGGGGAATGCGGGAGTTGATGGATGACCGTGGGAAAACCGACAGTGCGGGCCTTTTCCTACAGAGGCCACAAAGAACTGGGAGACCAGTGGATTCCCTTGGGACACGGAGATTGAGAAGGTTCTCAAGGATGGTACGGACGCTCAGGCACGAATGCCACACGAGGGTGGTGGTTGTTGCTGATAGGATGTGATTTGCTTCAGTGTTTGGGCATGTAGAATTCAGATCGAATCAGCGCAAGGTCATCAACTGTGTGCTGTCCAATCGTGATGCGTTCGTTATCATGCCCACTGGAGCCGGAAAGTCACTGTTGTATCAGGTACCTGCTGATGTTGTCTTGTCTCCTAGAACCTCGGCTATTTGTTTTTCTGATGCCCAATGTTGGTGTCTACATGTTAGCTGCCTGGACTGATTGGTGATGGCCTGACCGTAATCATATCTCCTCTCATCTCCCTTATCCAAGATCAGATCAGCGCACTCCGTAACAAGGGTACCTTGTCTACACTCCTATTCCTCCTCAGATTCGTATCCATGCTGACAGGATTGAAGGGATCATTGCTGCAGAGCTCAGTTCGACCTACTCATCAAAAGACATATCTGCGATGTTGAAAGGTAAAACAAACTGAAGTTTTTATGCCCCATGTGTTTAGTCTGTTTATAACAGCTTGTTTTCAATGTTCAGCGCTGGTACATGACAAGAAGGTCAAGTTCTTGTTTGTAACTCCAGAGCGAGTAGTCAAGAGTACCAAGTTTTTCAAACATCTTCGCATACTCGGACAGCAAGGACAACTCAAGAGGTAAGAATACGATGATCAGGACAAGTTCATGCAGGAGACACTGATTATTGTCTGCTTTCGTTACGTTTTCAGATTCGTTATTGATGAGTGTCATTGCATCTCCCAATGGGGATATGACTTTCGCCCCGACTACAAGGTACGCCTTGTTGATCTACGTCGATTTTTAGTGCTAACCACAACTCCTTTCAACTACAGCGTCTGTCTCTTCTCAAGACTGAATTCCCACAGGTGCCAATCTTGGCCCTGACCTCCAGTGCAACCAACCGGTGCAAAGTGGATATCATGCGGCAGTTGGGCCTCGCTGAGTGTGACTTCTTTACGCAGAGCTTTAATAGGCCCAACCTTCGGTATGTAGCTCACACCTATGGGTGTGAGCCGTGCGTTCCTTACATTCGCATATTCAATTCCGATATCGATGCAGTTATGCCGTGGTTCCAAAGACGAAGAAAACAACGAAGAAGATCATCGCCTTCATTAAGAAGAGACACCCTTCAGAGAGTGGTATCATATATTGCCTTTCAAAGAAAGAATGCCAAGTAATGGCCAGTAAGCTCCAGGTTCGTTGGTCGTCCCTCCAATCTTTCAACATCCTACTCACCTCATCATTTAAGCTCGCCAACATTGAGGCCAGGTTTTACCATGCCGGTCTTTCTCCAAATAAGCGTGAGAAGGTGCAACGGTAAGCGTAGACTCATGGAGCTTAACTTACGGGTGTTTTATAACTTTCCTGTTCTCAGCAAGTGGATGGCTGGCCACTTTCACGTGATGGTAGCCACAATTGCCTTTGGACTTGGTACGCATGGCTTGCTTGGCCATTTGGATCATTTAAGCTCACTTAACTCTCATCAAGGAATTGATAAGCCGGACGTACGCTTTGTAATTCACCACTCACTGCCCCGCACCATGGAGGAGTACTACCAAGAGTCCGGCAGAGCAGGTAGAGACGGGAGTGAAGGTACTTATGCATTGCGTTTTGTTTCTGTCAGTGTCACTAAGCTCCACACTAGCGGACTGTCTGGTGTTTTATCGGCACAGTGATCGCCCACGTAACATGTTCATGCAGCTTTCCTCATGCAAGAATGCCTTCCAAGCCCGAACTAAGTTGGACGGGATGAAACACCTCACATCGTGGTGTGAGGACAACTCGCGGTGTAGGCGACATCTTCTTCTCGAGTACTTCGGCGAAACTTTCACTGGCTCGTGCAACGGGATGTGTGATAATTGCC